>VDFB02016660.1:0-41755 GCA_007258455.2 Sequoia sempervirens | reverse complement strand
ACTTATTTGAATAATAACACTTAGAAAAGCCTCTCACCCTAGGAAGATGTTAGTGGTATTGACTCTTGCTATGGAACAATCTAGGAGGAAATAGTTCCTCTTAGAACAAAATGCACTATGCACTCCACACAAGTGCTGGTTCAATAGAACAATGCTCAAAACAAGTGCACACCATGCTCTAGAGTAATTACTCCTCATGTATAAGACATGCCTCATAATAACTACTCAACATGATAACAACCCTAGCCAAGACAATCCTGGGTGCACTCTGTAGCCCAAGTTGGACACACTCTCTGTGCCCCCTTCTCCAATGCCCATAGCTCACCAAACCACTTTCTTCTTCCTAGAATGTTCTCCATGCTTGAATGTTTCTCACAAGTCTCACATGAATGATTTATATATCCTTTTAAGGGGTGGTTTCCAAACCATCACACTTTTTCACAAAGGTTGCCTCTAATAATTCTTTAAATAAATAATTATTCCCCCCCCCCTTTTAAAAGCTATTTATACATATTATTTATTAATATATCTTTTAACCAAAGGACCATAACATCCCTTATTTTTATATCTCCCTTTTTAAATGGTTATTTCATAACTTTCTCTACTCTTGGGGGAAAAGTCACATAACAGGAAGGGTTAGGGATATGTTGGGGGCTTGTTCCCTAAACATTTCCTTCTTCATAGAAGGTCTTATGTTTCAATTTATGATGCAATACAAAATTCTTTTGAGATGAGTAGTCTAAGGTATTTGTATTCAAATCTTCACATAAATGCTAGAGAAGTTGGTGAAGAAATGGTAGAGAAAATTAGAGTAAAGTATCATGCCATCATATTGTTGTTGATTCATGATCACCACCCTCCAATTATTGGTCTAGTAGAGTATTATTTCCACTCTCGTTCCCCATGTCATGTCCATCGTGCAACACTTCCAAATCTGAATGTCATTGTGTTTTCTTAGTCAAGGGATGGAGGCCTACACGAACAACAAGATGAAAATGAGGTCCAAGCCTGTCATATGGAGGAGTAACAGTGGATTTTAGACAAAATTATGCTTTTTTGTAAGTTGGAAATGTTATAAGTTGTCTCCCTCTGGGTGATGTTTGGTTTATCAAATTTTGTAGTGTTGTAAGCTTTGCTAGTATGTAAATTTATTTTTGGATAGATGCATGAGGAAATAATTTTTTGTGGGTGGCTATTTTTTCTTGAGAAATTTTATAGTGTTAGTACAAAAATACTATGGGTTATTATAAATTCCTAAGGGATGGCTTTGAAACCTCAAAATTTTGTAAACTCTTACTATTATTATATAATATATATAGGCTTAACACCTTTTGTTGAAAAAAAAATGATAGATTTAATTTCAAATAAGCATATCTCCCTTAATATTGGCCCAAAGTTTTAGCATAGCCACTTTTTGGAAAGTTCTAAAAGTTCTCTTTCCAATAAATTTAAAATCTCTCTATTTGAAAATAAATGTGAGACACACAACCCTATATAAAAAATTGATAAATGTTTGTTGATGGAGATATATTTTAAATAAAATTAATATAGTTGTTCATAGAGTCAATCTAAATTCCAAGAGTATGTAATTTAAAAAAATTCTCTTGAAAGGGTTGAATATGAGAATTGATTTAAATTTATAGATTTTTATTTTATTTTATTGAAAATGCGAATAATCTAAGATTCAAAGATAATGTATTGAAATATTGAGCAGAGAATTTAAATCTATATATTTTAATTTTATTTCAATGAAAATATGAATGGTCTAGATCCAAAGATGATGTATTGGAATAGTTAGTTGAGATGCATTAGCTTGTAGAGTAAGTTTATGTGAAAGGTTGAGACTTAATGATGTAGTGTGAAAATTAATAATAGAGATGTAAGATTAGTTGAATTTTATTTATTAATTAGTTATGTGTCTAGTTGAATTATTTATTTTTCTATGATTAATGGAGAGAAAATATTATCTTTATTTTGAAATAAATAGATTAATTACAATAATTGAATAAATAATATATTAAGTTAATTAATTAAAATAAATTTATTTAATTATTTATATTTCAAATAAAAAATAGTCTAATTAATTAAATAATAAAAAAAATTAATTGATTAGTGATGTGAAATTTAAGTGTCTACAAGTATCATATTTAATTACTATTAAAAATATATTATGATATGTTGAGTGATTTATGCTGCTTAATTATAACTTAGACTAGTATGTTATATTTTATTATCTGTTTTAATTTAATTGATCCATTTGGTTATTGTACAATCCTTATAAATTAATTTTAAATTTTATAATAGTTATTATAACTTTTTTATTTGAGCTTTGAGGATGGTTAAATAAAAAAATTGAACAAAATACTTTAAAGATATTGAATAATAATTGTTCATTTAAATTAATATTATCATTTATGTGATCAATCTAAACTAATAAAAAGTAAATAAACTTATTTGCATAATAATAATTAAAATTTTTAATTAATTAAATTCATAATTTAACTATGGGTCATTTACATCTTTTATAAAATAATTTCTTAAAGTGAATATTAGTAATTTGATCAAAGGTTATATATGTAATCAATCTTAATCAAAGTAAGAATATTATAAGGATTTAAACATTTTCACATTGTTAGAATATTGATTTCAAAATTATTGGTTTGCGAATGAAAATTTGGTTATAACTAGGATAAATTTACATGTATTATAGTTGCAACTCTTAAAAGAAATATGTTTTATTTTTCTTCTGATTTATCTTAAAATTAAAATAAATTAGTAATGTACCTATTTAAGTGGATTGCTCAAGTAATTAAAGTTTCATTTCAACTCTAATTATTTTATTATTTCATTAAAAATAAATTAATTGAAAAGAGATTTATAATTATGATAAGAATTAATTAGATAAATTATTAAATAATTTTAATAAGATCCAAAATAATAGTTTAATAGTTTGTGAATGAAATGGATCCCTCATCACTAGTATCTTTATGTTTTCTCTTATATTTTAATGTGGCATACACATCTTTTTGTGTATATATTATGATTTTAAAAGTGTATGGTGTGCTACCATGCATAGTGTTGCAAATACTTAATAGAGTTGTTATTAAAAAAAAGTTGCATTGTGTTTATGTCCATGTGTAGAAATATGTATGAGTGGGAATGAAAGGAGAAATGTGTGGATTAGATAGGACAAGGATTTATTTGAAAATGGGAGAATGATGCTTTATTATTAGGCATGATGTAGGATTAGTTGGTATGCATGAACTTCAAACATCTATAGATGGTGGATGTAATGACTTGCATTGTATGTGCTCATGGTCTTCCTAGAAGCAAGTTGCAAATTAATTCTATAGAAATGACATGGTTTTAATTTCAATTGTGATAGGTATGGTAATATCAACTAAGGATTCTTTTCTAATGAACATATCAAAACAAAAAATTACTAGGTAGATTTTCTAGGTTTGAATAGTCAATTTTTGCGACATGTAATAAATCAATGATACAATTTTGAGTCTTATACCATTATCAATAATAACATGCTTTATTTATTTCCTTTAACATATTTCCATCATGATCAAAGGAAGTGATCATTTGATGATGGATGGAGGTGGTATCTCATCTTAAGAACATGAGATGTCTTATATAGACTCTATCATAAAATAAATTTCTATTGGTTGAACTAAAGGTTGCATAGAATTTTTTAAGGATTATTGAATTATATCTTGATCAATAGGAAATACTTGTAATACTTTTCATATTGATATTTTTTCTTGTGTAGATTAAATTTATTCAAGAATGTCAAAACATTTATTTGATCTATTAGGGATTTTTTATATAGACAGGGAAGGTTAATGGTGGTGGATCTGGGAGATTAGATTTTGCATTGTTCTTTTTATTTTGAGTGTTATAGGTTTTTCCTACCATTTTATAACTATTAAGGAGTCCTTAGATAACAAACAAGTGATATTTTGGGCGGATCCTTCAATAATGAGAAGCATGATATTTTATGGAGCTCCTTAGATAATAAGATATAGTTTGGAACTAGTGGTATTGAAATTAAAATGGGCACATGAGTATTATGGTCATGGTTGAATGTTTGAATATGTTTTGATATGTCTTTATACATATTGTTAGGTAACTTGAGGACATGTTTTATAAAGTGTGATTTTAAGAACATGCATACTATATTGTCAAAGGTATTGTTTCTTGGGAAAATAATTTCAAAATTCCATATTACTAGTGGGACAAATGAATTTTTATCTAAGACATAAGTATCAAAATGTTAAGTGGGTAAAGAAAAGTTAGATCCAAGCTAATTCACTAGATCTAACTAGTGAATTACCTTGGATCTAACTAGTGAATTAGCTTGGATCTAACTTGTGAATTAGCTTGGATCTAACTTGTGAATTATCTTGGATCTAACTTTTCTTTTCTTAACATTAGAACACAACAAGGTTTTTATGATTTGATAACTACCTAAAAGGAGAGCCAATATAATTGGGTTCTATTCCTTTGTTGCAAAAAGGGAAGATTTTACGAGTAATCTAATCAACCAATTGATATAAGACCCAATGTAAAAATATGATTGATTGCAAGATGGAAACAAAAAATCATTGAAATGAGTACATATCTGAGATGTACAAATAGAGGGGCACCTATGATTGAAACTTAAGCTTAAATTAGAGGGACAAGGGCATGGGTTCCCTAGTCCTAGGGTTTTTATTTGTCCAGAAGCCAAGTCACTCAATCATAGTTTGTTTTGTTAGGTTCTACAACCTATCATTATTAGAAGTTTTTGATTTAGATATTTAGATATAAAAATAGGAAAAAGGTTTTGTTGTATAGGAGTTTTCCTTATTCATACCTCATGTTGGTGTTCCCACCTCCACAAAATAAATTATGATGATTGTATATATTGTGTACTCTTGGGGGGGTAGAGGTAAAGTAAATAATAATGACTATAATAAATGTAATAACATAAAATAAAGTTACATTAGGTATGAAACCTTTATTAAAGTGATTTCATACACTATTTTTCCACAAGGAGTTGATGAAGAAGGAGAAATATTACTTGGAATACATGCAAGGGTTAGTCCACATAACTAATAGAGAGTTGTAGTAAGCATGCAGAGTAGAAGCTACATGTATCTCCACATTAGTGCATAATATTTCATAATATTTGCTCATGTAATTCATAATAGATGTTACATGATTGAGAAAAAACTTTTTTATAAATGTGTCTTGATTAATTTTTGGAGTCGAAATGACAAGGCATCATTTTCATGACACCTAAGGCCGAAAATAGAGTTTGTAACTTTTTAAGAGCTAATTCTTGGTGTTTTTTACTCCAAAAAATTAGGATGTTAGGAAATTAAATTTATTTTCCCAATGTAGCCTTGAAATGAATAATTTATGAATATAATTAATAGTACATGTAAAATAGGGTTCCAAACCTAGTATGAAAATTATCAAGGGTGACAATTTTGGACACTAAATTTAGCCCTCACTTTAGTGAGGGTATGGTATTATATTTACACTTACACTAAAGTATAGATAATATATGGTTCTTTATCAAAATATTGAAAAGGCATGATGAAACCAAATTGAGAGATGCAATATACCCTAGAATTAGGATACTATCAATCCAAGATGTCAATATAAAAAAGTCACAGACGTATCAGATACAAGACAAGAAAAAATTAAAACATACATAAGGAATACACCAAGAAAACAATAGACTTCACATAAACCATACACAAAGCAAACATGAAACAAACACAAAACATACATGAAGAAAACATGAAGCATACATAAATTAGACATGGAGTAGACATGAAGTAAAAATGGAGTATACATGGAGAAAACACAAAGCAGACAAGGAACATACATAAAGCATACATGAAACATACATGAAGCAATCATGATAAAAACATGATACAAACATGAAGAAAACATGTAACATAGAGCATATAACAACTATATAAAAATATAAGTTAGCAAGGTAATGAGACTTTAGTATAAAAGGTTGTATCAATACCAAATGTCATCTCCCAAATGCAACAAACACATAGAGGAATTATAAAGGTGAGAGAAGAATATAAAGAGCCAATTGATTTCTACAAAGTAAGAATACATACAAATAGATAGTGAGCAATCAATAAAAAAATGAGGGTACATGACTCTAGCTCTAGCTTGTTCTATTGATAGGGGTCATGTATATTAAAAATACCCCATGGACCACAAGCTATATCAAGTTATGTTATGCCAGATGACCATAGGTTTTTAAAGCCTTACGAAGCACATAAATGTTTAATGTCTTGGGGTATGAAATTTTAAACATCTAGGGGGATGAAATGTTTGATGTCTCAAGGGGAAAAATGTTTAGCTTGACTCCAGGGATGAAAATGTTTAACATATCGAGGGGAAAAAGTTTAATGTTTGAGGGGATGAAATTTTTAACATCTAGGAAAATTTGCTGGTCTCAAGGGACAAAATTGCAACATCTTGTGGGATGAATTGATATGTAACCACACCTTGGGAGAATTATGAAAAACACATCATCAGAGGGAAAAATAAATAATTTAAAGATCAAAAGCATTGAATGTATGTGTGGATGTATAAATGGATGGGTTATATGCCTCCTTAATTTTTTTTAATTTTAGGAAAATAAGTTTTAGGGACCCAAGGAAACCCTTTACAAAGAGAACAACTACTATAAAAGAATACTACTATAAAGATATATTAAGACAAACAAAGAAGTCCCAAAAAAATTAGGCGCCATTAGGATAAAGTAGGACAAAGTTGTAATGCCACGCAATGAAACCCAAAGGACAATGTAACTAACTTAACAATTATGACACAATTCTTTTTTAGGGTTATTAATATGAAATGTAAATTAACATAATGCTAATAGTAAACTATACATACCCAGGTTTGGGGCCTTGGTTGGCTAAATCTTTCTGATGCGAGGTTGGTCGCGGGTCTAATAGTCTCCCCACACCCCAGAGTGGTACCAGAACATGGCGCCAATGCCGTGGTCGGGGTTAAAAGTTTACTGGAGTGCCATTGCGGTTTATATGGGAATTGGTGCTACCCGATTCTAGCGATCTAAAAAAAAGAAAAAGAAAACTATACATACACATCATCTAGGTAGTCCTCTGGGGTAACATGACTGCACTACTTACATAATGATTAACCAACTTAAACATACATCATAACATAACTAATAACAAGAGTTCATTTACATCTTCTAAATTAAAAGAATTAGATAGACATATTTCCGTAGATACACACCATTCAAGAGTATAGAACATGAACCGATGAATACATATACAACTTCCCACACATGGGGTAGTTCATTACACTGCTTTCAAGTTTACATCAAAGCTTCCCTTATAACAATGGGAATGATACATCAAAAACATAATGAGATACAACTCAAATGAATATAATACATAGCATCAATATTATCTCCAAATCTAGTAAAGCTCTGGAACCACTACAAATGGTACAATTCCATGAATCATGAACTTTGATTGGGAACCCAATGGAGTGTATAGTACATTCCACCCGACCATGTGGAACTCTAAGGTCCACCCCCTATGCTAGGAGATGATAATAAGGACCCAGTACACAAGCAATCAAGCAGCCAAGGGCTAACATGAATCCATCAACAAGAGTAACAAACAAAACATAAGAAACAATTGCTTCCAGAGGCACATGAACAACAATGGAAAAAAAAACAAGGCATACAAGGTTGCTATAGGGAAGACTGTCATCACATAGCTCGATATGGGTTACCTAATGCAGATCTTCCTAGGTTACCGACCCCCATCCTGAGTTACCCTGGCAACCTCAATCGATCCCTGACCCCCATTCTAACTCATGTGGAATCAATATACCTTTCATGAGGACAATATAGTTGATCTTGCCATTCCAAGCCTTCCCACTCATCTCAAGCCTAAATGAGCAATTGATCCACGAGTGAGGCTACACTATCTGGATTAATGTGAGATACTACCCAAACCCCCTAATTAATTATTAGTGTTTTCATTGGATTAAGAAACTTCCAATGAGTTACCTTGGCACCACTTTTGGGTCCCAACCCCCATGGGAAGCCATTCTCCCTACTAGCAACAAAACTCCACAGTCCACTAACTAGGTAAGCAAACATGCACATCATATAAGTTCATATGAACTATCACATAAAGTGAGGCATGCTCCAACTCACACAAAGTCTCCACAGTTAAAAATTCCACAATGCAAGGCCAGAACCCACATAATCATAAATCAAGTAGAGAATCAAATTTTCTCAAAGAACCAACATGAAAAGCCAATCATAAAGAAAATATTTCCCCAACCTCTCGAAGACTAATAGAACTACTATACAATGGTTTCCCATTGAAGTGGCAATAATAACATGATCTCAAAAGACTACTTTCAATCCATAATTTACGAATCAAGAAGTGTAGAATAATGAGTGGAAACATCACAACGAGATCTTCAAACTCAATCAAAACTAACATAATCAACCACAAAAATAAAAAACTTCTCAATAACCATTTGGCACAAATGACCCCCCCTCCATAAAACAATAACCAAAATCAACTCAATTCCAAATTCGACCACAATAATCAATAGTAATCAACTGATTCACAACTCAATTAAAAAATAAACTCAATAAATCAATACAAACAAACAATCAAATCAACCATGATATATTTCATAAAAGGAATTGCCTCCACAATTTAGATTACCCACCAACTTAACCCACTTAAGTTACTCAATAGAGCATTTACCACTATAAACTAATTATACCAATTACATAATGAATCCACAAAGCAACGGATAATCTAATCCATTAATTCAACTATTAGAGAATACAAAGGAATCATCACTTTAAAAGATTATCAAATTCGTCCATTTTAACTAATTTTCCATAGTTATCTAAATACTTATTTATACAATAAGTCACTCCTCTTTTAATTTAATATTTCCAATCTCATTTTCTAATCCATTCATTTATTAATAGGAAAAACATACTTTTTTCAAATGTTTATATATATATATATATATATATACAATTATTCCTTTAATTATCTATATATAGAAGCATCATTTTTCCCTGTTTAAATTCCTAGCTTACTTCTCTTAACAAAATCCCTCAATCTCAAAAGGCATAATTATTATCTTACTTAAACCATATTATATATATATACACATATACATACATGTTAATAACTCTTAACAGAGTGTTAACTTCATTACAAAATCCAATATCTAAATATGTAATAAAAGTATATACTAAACCTTCAATTTTCTAATTATAAATACTTTTTTTATAAGTGTAACACCTTTACACAAGATTAATCCATTTTAAAATGCTTATCTTGTAAATAAACCGAGACTTCATTGTCAATTAGATCAAAACCTAAACTATTACCACTATATTCCTATTTCATTTATCATTAAGCTCCCATAGTTATATCTTTAAAACAAGATTTTCAAAATTATAAAATAACCACACTATTTTACTATAAGGAAGAGATCAACAAAATCATTCAAATGGATATATATATATATATGTATGGAGGTCGTCACTTGGCAAGGTATTAGTTGTTATGAAGGTAAGATGGGGTTGAAGGAAAAACATGTTATTCATTATGTTACTTGATTGTGTGATAGAACCATGCGGAAATTAAATAGACATCCAAAAGGATTTACACAAGAATATCAAAGTCGAGAGGACAACACATAGTAAATTAAAGGAATATTTCATACCAAAACTTGATAGTCATTACGACAAGATTATAGCCTTGCTATGATGTTTGGGTGTGAGGTGATTAATTGGGTTTGGCATTTTAGTATGGAAGAGACCAATTTGGCACAAACAAACTAAGCATATGTAGTTTATAAATCGGCTAAGCTACAACCAAGCATATTCTAAGAGAAATGACCACTTGCGGCAACTCTAGGAACAAATTCAGTAACACCGACTTAATTACTATGCATGTAGGCTCAAGGAGATCACAGACCATAGGATTAATATAGAAATGTAGGGTGCAAGGATGATATCACACTATAAGTTTAAAAGACCAAACCATAACCATTGAAAATAGGCGCATACATCAAAGAACAAGGCATGTCAAATAAAACACAACCAAGTTGAAATTTTAGTGGAGGTAATTCAATTTCCATCTCCAAGAACATTGCAAGAGAAATTGTTTAGAGGGATGCAAACCATTTCCAATGATGGTGCAAAATGAAACAATCAGAAAGATCGGCCTGCACTATAATAATTTTAAGTAAAGATAATTGGCAGGTGAAAAGCTAAGTTCGCAACCTAAGGAATGAAATGAAGATTGAAATTTAGGTAAGGAGATTCACAAAAAACAATAAATAAAATATCACAGGTGCGACCAGAGAAAGATAAAATATATTAAAATCAGAAAAGAAATGTCATATGCCCAAGCAAAATATATAAAAAATTGAATGGAAAGAATGAAATTGTAGCTCAATTAGGTAAATCGCCTATCATGGGTGACATGATATTTCATGTTAAAAGAGACAAACAAATTACTTTAACCATTTCGACTTCTGGCATAGCTCTATATCCATCTTAATTGGGGTATTCAATGTGAATGCTAGGCACAAGAGTGAACTGGTATCATATGGTACTCAAGAGCTTATGGAGAGAAGAACTGAGTAGCTCAGAATGTGAAAATATATCATTAAGAGGATAACAAGAAACGAAATCATAGATTGATATATAAATCAAATCAGCCAGCTTAAAACACAAAATTCCCTTTGGAAAGGTTTGAATTACAAGGTTTGGAACACTATGAGTTTAAATAAAATCAAAATCCAAGACACATGATGTTTTTGGCCATCGACATCAAACTCACATAAAAGTCATTGATCAACCACATTAAATGAAAGATACTGGAATATTCGCCAAAATACAAAAGTGTATGTAGTTAATGAAAGACCATAAATGGTAATACCAGGGATTTGAAATTTGAAGTTGCTAGGAGGACAATATGGGAAAACACATTCTAATAAAATAATAGGGATTTAAAATTGCACCCTTTTATAGGAATCAAGGCCATACACAAAATGGTACAAGCAACATTATAATTAATTTTTTAGAAGAAGAACACATGTATGCCACAACCAGAAATGATAACAAGCAAATTTAGATTCTAGTTTCTCATTCAGCAAAAGCACTTACTATTTACTTCAACTTGAAATGAATAAACAAGAAACGTTTTGCTATCTAGCAACATAGACATTCCTACATTTGATTCAAGAGAAGAAATGAAATTCAGGAAACGATGGAACCTGAGTTCAACGTTGGTTGAAGTGACATTCTAGTGCCGATATCCCAATGGCAGTAGCAACGACCTTGATGAAATACGATCAACTGGATTCCAATGTACAAGAAAGAAAGAACAGTTGCCGAGATTGTCTATAACGTTTGCAACAATCAATTTCTCCAAAATAATGCCACCATTCAACCCCATAATTTTTCGACAAAGTTTTTCCTTACCCAAAACTAAAATTAAAAGATCATCCCCAAAATGTCATCCCAAAATGAAAAATAAAGAAGGCTTCTGTTTTCAAAAATAAAAAGCAAACAAAAATAATAAGTTTCCTTTTCCGACCATCAATTCAAAACTATGCATGCACTTGCATGCAAAACCTTCCATATTTTTATTTGATTTTACTGATTATCCATTATCTTTTTTTTTTTAATATTTTATTTTATATTAATATTTCCTCACAATTTAATTTATTAATTAAAACTCAACATTAAGCAATAATTGTCTTTATATTATAAAATCACTTTATAATTTAATAATGTAATTACCCAAAGACAACATATATATCTGTTTATCAATTTATTTACTGATTTATTTAATTCATCATTAACATACAACATTATTAAAAAAAATTAATTCAAACAACCCAAACAAAATTTATCAAACACTAAGAAAGGGCCAACCACGGAGGGGCACTACATCCTCCCCCCTAAGCTTCGACTTACTCTTGGAAGTTGCAAGGTTAGGATAGAACTTACACACATTAATCCTAGAATTCGTTAAGTAATACCATGTTCACCTTTCCTTAAATGTAAATACAAGCAACCTCAAATAATCATGCAATCTAATATCAACAAGGACAAAAGACGAGAGCAATTGACCATGAACACAAACATGACTGACGGGATACACATCCTCTCTAAGGATAATGGCGAGGGTAGGGGACCTTTTCTCATTTGTGTATTCAACATCATTTCCACTTGGTTTTAAGGCATGCTCAAACCTGACAGTGCAGGTGGAGTTGATGCTTGGTACCTACAACCTGCATCAAAAAAACTATCGAACAACACACACACACACACACATATATATATAAACAATCAAACACACCATGGGAGGAAATCACAACGTAGCAGGGTACTTGTGAACAAGTAATGCTACACTGTCCCTCCCACCAAGACACTTTAATCAATTAACCACATCAATCAAAACAACCCTAATAATCAAATCAACTCATAAACAATCCACTACTTAACCATTAGAATAATACTCACACAATGATCATAACCATGAATCTATATCATGTGCTGCATCAAAATGGATCACTGCTTGACATCATTAGCATCAACATCTAAATATCTCAATTACTTTACCTTCATCACCGAATTCCAAAGCTGACTACTTGTAAATCACAAACTAGGGTGGAAACATAACACGTTAGTAAAAGTCATTCAAGCTGATTCATTACCTTGGAATGCTACACTTCCATAAAACACAACATAATTATACACACAAAGCACACATTTTCGTTAAATATCCCTTATTTACACGTAAGAATTTCCACTATTCATTTTACACCACTAAATATTATAATATATGTGATGCAAGCTCATAATTTTACGCCTTTCTCAGAAGCATAAAACAAAATTCATCACTTCATAAGCACAAATTTCTAGATTTAACAATCCTTCACATATAGACACAAATTCACATCATCGAAAAACACATCACAAAGCTACAAAAGGGTCCATAATGCATCCTCGATGGAAATAATATCGATGCATTGCGCACTACATTGAGGGTCTGATCCTTTCCACCAGTTTTCTGTACCATTGGATAGACACCACCTAGGGACAAACCTCAGGTTACTAAGCAAGGACGACAAAAGGGTGAAAACATAAGATCAAAATTCCAAGCACAAGGTTAGCATAATGGGCTCAATTAACCTAGAGTACCCAGTATTTGATAACCTGGTTCTGATACCAAGATGTAATGCCTTGCCACGAAACCCCAAAGGAAAACACAACTAACTAAAAATTATGACACAATTATTATTTTTTTAAAGGTGAAACTAATATGAAATGTAAATTAACATGCAACACTAATAATGAAAACTATACATACACATCATCTAGCTAGTCCTCTAGGGTAACATGACTGCACTACTTACATAACGATTAACCAACTTAAACATACATCGTAACATAACTAATAACAAGAGTTCATTTACATCTTCTACATTAAAAGAATTAGATAAACATATTTCCACAGATACAACACCATTCAAGAACATAGAACATGAACCAATGAATACATATACAACTTTCCATACATGGGGTAGTTCATTACACTGCTTTCAAGTTTACATCAAAGATTTCCTTATAACAACAGGAAGGATACATCAAAAAATAATGAGATACAACTGAAATGAATATAATACATAGCATCAATATTATCTCCAAATTTGGTAAAGCTCTGGAACCACTGCAAACGGTACAACTCCATGCATCATGAACTTTGATTGGGAACCCAATGGAGTGCATAGTACATTCCACCCAACCATGTGGAACTCTAAGGTCCACCCCCTGTGCTAGGAGATGACAATAAGGACCCACTACACAAGCAATCAAGTAGCTAAGGGATAACATGAATCCATCAACAAGAGTAACAAACAAAACATAAAGAACAACTGCTTCTAGAGGCATATGAACAGCAAGGGAAAAAAAAACAAGGCATACAAGGTTGTTGTAGGTAAGAGTGTCTTCACATAGATCGATATGGGTTACCCAATGCAAATCTTCCTAGGTTACCGGCCCCCATCCTAAGTTACCTTGGCAACCTCAACTGATCCCCAACCCCCATTCTAACTCATGCAAAATCAACATACCTTTCATGAGGACAAGGCAGTTGATCTTGCCATTCTAGACCTTCCCACTCATCTCAAGCCTAAACGAGCACTTGAGCCATGAGTGAGCCTACATTATCTAGATTAATGTGAGATACTACCCAAACCCCCTAATTAATTATTAGTATTTTCATTGGATTAAGAAACTTCCAATGAGTTACCCTGACACCACTTTTGGGTCCCAGCCCCCATGGGAAGCCACTCTCTCTACTAGCAACAAAACTCTAGATTCCACTAACTGGGTAAGCCAACTTGCACATCATATAAGGTCATATGAACTATCACATAAAGCAAGGCATGCTCCAACTCACACAAATTCTCCATAGTTAACAATTCTACAGTGCAAGGCCATAACCCACATAATCATAAATCAAGTAGAGAATCAAATTTTCACAAAGAACTAGCATGAAAAACCAATCATAAAGAAACTCTTTCCTCAACCTATGGAAGACTAACAAAATTACTACACAATGGTTTCCCATTGAACTGGGAACAATAACATGGTCTCAAAAGACTACTTTCAATCCATAATTTATGAATCAATAAGTGTAGAATAATGAGTGGCAACATCACAACGAGATCTTCAAACTCAATCAAAACTAACATAATCAACTCTATACATAATCAACCACAAAAATTAAAATCTTCTCAATGACCATTTGACACAAACGAGCCCCCCTCCATAAAACAATAACCAAAATCAACTCAATTCCAAATTCAACCATGATAATCAATAGTAATAAACCGATTCACAACTCAATTCAAAAATCAACTCAATAAATCAATACGAACAAACAATCAAATCAACCATGACATATTTCATAAAAGACATTGCCTCCCCAATTTAGACTACCCACCAACTTAACCCACTTAAGTTACTCAATAGAACAATTACCACTATAAACCAATTATACCAATTGCACAATGAATCCACAAAGCAACAGATAATCTAATCCATTAATTCAACTATTAGAGAATACAAAGGAATCATCACTTTAAAATATTATCAAATTCATCCATTTTAACTATTTTTCCATAGTTATCTAAATACTCATTTATACAATAACTCACTCTTCTAATTTAATATTTCCAAACTTGTTTTCTAATCCATTCATTTATTAATAGGAAAAAAATACTTTATTCAAATGTTTAAATATATATATACAATTATTCCTTTAATTATCTATATATAGAAGCATCATTTTTCCCTATTTAAATTCCTAGCTTACTTCTCTTAACAAAATCCCTCAATCTGAAAAGGCAGTATTATTATCTTACTTAAACCATATTATATATATACATACATGTTAATAACTCTTAACAAATTGTTAACTTCATTACAAAATCCAATATCTAAATATGTAATAAAAGTATATAGTAAACCTTCAATTTTCTAATTATAAATACCTTTTTATAAGTGTAACATCTTTACATAAGATTAATCCATTTTAAAATGCATATCTTGTAAATAGACCCAGACTTCATTGTCAATTAGATCAAAACCTAAACTATTACCACTATAATGCTATTTCATTTATCATTAAGCTCCCATAGTTATATCTCTAAAACAAGATTTTCAAAATTATAAAATAACCACACTATTTAACTATAAGGAAGAGATCGAAAAAATCATTCAAATGGATATATATATATGGAGGTCATCACTTGGTAAGGCATTAGTTGTTATGAAGGTAAGATGGGGTCGAAGGAAAAACATGTTATTCATTATGTTACTCGATTGTGTGACATAACCATGAGGCAATTAAATAGACATCCAAAAGGATTTACATAGGAATATCAAAGCCTAGAGGACAACATAATAAATTAAAGGAAGATTTCATACCAAAACTTGATAGTCATTACGACAAGATTACAACCTTGCTATGATGTTTGGGTTTAAGGTGATTAATCGAGTTTGGCATTTTAGTATGGAAGAGACCAATTTGGCACAAACAAACTAAGAATATGTAGTTTATAAATCGGCTAAGCTACAACCAAGCATATTCTAAGAGAAGTGACCACTTATGACAACTCTAGGAACAAATTCAGTAACACTGACTTAATTACTATGCATGTAGGCTCAAGGAGATCACAAACCATAGGATTAATATATAAATGTAGGGCGCAAGGATGATATCACACTATAAGTTTAAAAGACCAAACAATAACCATTTAAAATAGGTGCATACATCAAAGAACAAGGCATGTTGAATAAAACACAACCAAGTTGAAATCTTAGTGGAGGTAATTCAAATTCCATCTCCAAGAACGTTGCAAGAGAAATTGTTTAGAGGGATGCAAACCATTTCCAATGATGGTACAATATGAAACAATAAAAAAGATTGGTCTGCACTATAATAATTTTAAGTAAAGATAATTGACAGGTAAAAACTAAGTTCACAACCTAAGGAATGAAATGCAGATTGAAATTTAGATAAGGAGATTTGTAGAAAACAATAAATAAAATACCGCAGGTGCGACCAGAGCAAAATAAAATATATTGAAATCAGAAAAGAAATGTCATATGCCCAAGCAAAATATATAAAAAATTGAATGGAAATAATGAAACAACAACTCAATCAAGTAAATCGCCTATCATGGGTGACATGATATTTCATGTTAAAAGAGACAAACAAATTACTTTAACCATTTCAACTTCTGGCATAGCTCTATATCCATCTTAATTGGGGTATTCAATGTGAATGCTAGGCACAAGAGTGAACTGGTATCATATGGTACTCAAGAGCTTATGGAGAGAAGAACTGAGTAGCTCAGAATGTGAAAATATATCATTAAGAGGATAACAAGAAACAAAATCATAGATTGATATAGAAATCAAATCAGCCAACTTAAAACACAAAATTCCCTTTGAAAAGGATTGAATTACAAGGTTTGGAATGCTATGAGTTTAAATAAAATCAAAATCCAAGACACATGATGTTTTTGGTCATCGACATCAAACTCACATAAAAGTCATTGATCAACCACATTAAATGAAAGACACTGGAATATTCGCCAAAATACAAAAGTGTATGTAGTTAATGAAAGACCATAAATGGTAATACCAGGGATTTCAAATTTGAAGTTGCTAGGAGGACAATATGGGAAAACGCATTCTAATAAAATAATAGGGATTTAAAATCACACCCTTTTATAGGAATCAAGGCCATACACAAAATGGTACAAGCAACATTATAATTAATTTTTCAGAAGAAGAACACATGTATGCCACAACCAGAAATGATAACAAGCAAATTTAGATTCTAGTTTCTCATTCAGCAAAAGCACTTACTATTTACTTCAACTTGAAATGAATAAACAAGATGTTGGAAAAATGAAGAAGGTTGGCTATCTCTATAGTTTTGGGTTGTCATTGATGTCACTACAGTTTAAGACAGTGCTTGATCTGGTATTTTGGTCCAGTATCTAAACCAGTATTTGAACTGCACTCTCTGGTATTCTACTATGCATTCATCCACAATTGGTAGTTAATGCTTGTAGTTTTGATAAAATGCTTATGGTTGTTGAAGGAATACATGTTCAAAATATTACATGTTCTGGTGCTCCTATAGTATAGTGGCAACCAACAAAATGTTTGTCGCATTTTGCTTTGAAGTCTATTCCTAGCCGACTTCTTGGGGTAATTGTGATTCAGTGAATTAATTTTGCTATGTGGATATATGAGAGACCTATTTTAGGTCTATGCCGACATAATATAGCATGCTGGATGTTTGGATTACTTTCTTGGAAATATTTTGTGGATGATTGGAGCCAACAATTAGTATTTTTGGTAAATATGAAATGCATAAAATTAGGCCAACCTAATTGATGCTTGCAGAAAAGATCAGGTATATAAATGAATATTTTGGACATTTTCTAGAGGAGATAGAGATAGAATGAGATAGAGAAAAATAGAAGTGTGTGTGTATATGCACAATCAATGAGGCAGTTGTGAAGGAAAAGTTGGAAGTGAGCGGAAAGGATGAAGTGTGTCAAATCAATCTATTGAGCATCACCAAAATTGCATCAACACTTGTTAGGTGCATTTTTCTTAGTTCATTTTGGTTGTAAAGCCTAATTTTGTTTTGTAAATATTGTTGTAGGCAGTGAGCTTTTGTATCTGGACAATGAGTCCTTTCAGGGCAGTGAGCCCTTGGCAGTGAGCCTTTTATTTTTAGTTTGAAACTACTTTATATTGTGAGTTAATCCTCACCGTGGTTTTTCCCTCCTTGGGTTTTCCATATAAAAATCTATTGTTTATTGTGTTAAATTACTTTTTGTTATCTATGTTTCATGCTCATACTTAATAAAATATAGTGTGCTTGTGGAACTAATGTGTTGGAGTTTTTAAGTTTGGATTTCGGGACAACTGATTCACCCCCCCTCTCAATTTTCCTGCATCTTTTGAAAATTGGTATTAGAGCCTTGGTTCCTTGGTGTAGAGCTTAACCGCTTAAGGAGGATCCTGATGGTTGATTAGATGGATGATAAAGAAGAACTTTGGATTGCACTTAAGGATCTTGATAGAGTTGAAAATGAAAACATAGATCTGGAGGAGAATCTAGATGAAGAAAATGAATGTGTCCAAAAACTGAAAGAACAATTAAAAAAATTCAAGGAAAGGCACATAGAAGTGAGTGTATAGTTGAAACAAGAGATAATTGGATTAAAAGTGATAGTAGAAGACAAGAAAAGAATTGACGAATGTCTGAATACAATGGTGCAGAATAAATCTGATGAATGCACTAAACTTGAACAAGAGGTGGTAAACTTGAAGATTGAACTAGAAAATGAAAAGCTCAGTGAGAATAATTTCAAATCAAGTTTTGATAAACTCAGAGAATTACTTGCTGGACATAAATCAAGTAAAGACAAAGCTGGTTTGGGAAATGATGCAGGTGAAAGTTCTAAGGAAAATCAAATGAATCAGGACAAAGGAAAGTAGAAGAGAAATTCAAGGAAGTTTGCAAGAAGACAACCTATGAGATAGCCTAATGCACAAAGGTATTCCTCTTTCAATGGTATTTTTTTTCCTATAATAAATATGGTCACAAGGAAACAAAATGCAGGAGTGGGAATAATCAATTTTATGGTCCCTTCATAGGACAATGTTTTGAATGTAAGAAGGTTGGACATAAAGCTACTGAATGCAGATCTCAGGTGAGAATGATAACTCGGGTAATGAGGAATAGATTTAATGAAGGCAGATTGAATCAATTCTTTAATGACTATTGTTATACCTGTAACAAATTTGGACATAGAGCAAATCAATGTAGATTGAGAGGAAATGGAGGTCAAAGTAATCAGAAAAATGTCATCTATTACAATTGTAATAAACTAGGACATGTTTCAAAGGTTTGCAGAAGAAAGAAAGGAAAGAAGTTCACTTCGGTAGAAAATAATGATCTGGTAAAGAAGGTCGACAAAGAAGAAATGAAGCAAGATATGAATAAGATATGGAAGAAGAAAGAAGAAGAAAAACCTGAAGCTACTGATGCGTCTGTGCCCTCATCTAGTATAGATGAATCCTCAGAGAATTAGAACTAGCATGATTTTAGGGGGAGCATTATTAGAAAATTATAAAAACCCCCTAGATAAATGGCATGTTAGAGGCTAGCATGAGGATGAGATGCAAAGAATAAAGAATTAGAGGTTGTGGAAAAAGAACTAGAAGAAAACATGTTGGGTAAATTTGATGGTGTTTAAGCTAAAGTTTGTGAGTCTTGTTGATTAATTGAGCATTTGGAGAACTTGGAAGGTGATCTTGAAGCGAGCTTGTAGAAATTCTAAAGAAAATTAAAAAATTGACTCAGGTAATCTAGAACCCTTTCTCTATTTGCAATAGGGGAAGAAGAAGAAAAATGAAGAAGTCTCGATTAATGAATTAAAGAAAGCCTAGAAATGGAAAGAGAATCGAGCAGCGTTGTCCCTCTGAAGTTGGAAGGAGTTGAGTTAGATGAATTTGATCATAGAAAGATGAAAGAAATGGAACCATAGATGAACAAAAATGAATTACAGAACATAAAAATCCTAGGTATTAATTTGTGGAGTGAATTTTTGTGGGTTGCCGATAAAGAGTTTATTTTGTTCTTGTTGAATCATTTCAAGAATGGAAGTATTGTATTGGACAAAACCTACTTAGTTACAGAGGAAGCGGTCAAGGCGATCACTGGCTTATGTTGTATTGGTGACCTTCCTAGAAATAAAACTGTGAAGTACAAAGATGTGGAGGAATTGACTGGCATTAGTAAAGACCCACAAGCTCTACTAATAAAAACTCTTGAGGATTTGGTTGTAAAGTATGTTGTGTATGACATTTCTTACAAGATCTATTTTAGAAATTGTGAAGGCTCCACATTGGCTACTGTTGTTTATATTGCACATATGATAGTTAAGGATAACAAGAAATTTGATTTGTGTAGCATGTTGCTTGAGAATCTTTCTAAAAATGTTTGAATGTCGATGTTTGAGGGTTATCCCTTTCATTTAAGATCTTTATTGGTGTGCTTGGTGTTTTAATTTTTGAGTTCCCTACTAGAAAAAGATAATGTGGTATGGGAATCCGATATTCCTATTGGAAAACAAGTTTACAGATATCTGGAAGCATTGGTAGATAATGCAAGCATGTGCAAATCTTATTTCACATCCTTGAAACAAAATATTTACTTCGATATATCTACATCGAGTTAGTTTGAATTGGGCTCTTCCACTGGTAGAAGAGAATTAGAGGTTTTCATTAGTGATTTCCCTTCAGAATTGAAGAAGAGAAAAGTTATAATTGAAGATATCATTGACATTTCAAAAGAAAAGGAGAAAGAATCCATCACTGGATCCAGATCCCCTGATCCTGATGTCATCCATTCTATGATGGTTAAGGGAAAGATGAAGAATATTGGTGAATTATGGAATGCAACCTCTCCTATTGATAGACTGAAGATTGATGATGCTTTGGTAGAATATCTACTTTGGAAAGGTATTGGAGTATCAACTGTTTCTGATTCCTTGATAGAAAATCTAGTTGAGATTGTTGAAGAAAGAATGTTACTTGAAGGTCCAGAAGGATGTAAGTTTGAAGCTTTGGTTGAAAAGAGGTGTATTAAAGCTAAAGGGAGATTATCTAAACTGATAATAGAAACAAAGAAGTGCATTAAATAAATATCATATATTTACAAATATTGTCTTTGGTGGCCTACTACGGTAGATAATTTCAGAAGTAGAAATGAAGAAATTGAATATAAAGTGAACAACATTGGAAAGAATTTTGATATATTTGAAGGAAAAGAAGGGAAGCAAAGATTGAGAGTTGGTGAATTACAAGTTGAATTGATTTTTGTACAAAGATAAAGAGATGATGTAGTGAAAACCTTCTGGCTCATTAAGGAGGTTGCTAAGCTCTGGTTAGATCATCTTTCCGGAATACTTACTGACGTAGAAGATGTTGAAAGACAGTGTTCATATTGGTCATCTTCTTTTACTTTGTTGGGCTTATTGGAAAGCATATGCACAAGAATGGATTTGGCTACATTTAATTGGAATAAATTGTGTCCAGTTCTCAAGGAAAGATATAAAAAAGTGTTTCAGGTGAAGAGTGTCATTTTTACTTGAATCCTGAGTGTTAAATTTCTTTTGTTTTTTGCTTTGGTGAATAAGAAAAGGAAGAAAAAGGTTAATTGAATTGATGTTTGAAATTTTTGGATGGCTGAAAGTTTTTTGAAGAACATGAATCTTTTTTATTTTGATGTCACCATGTTTAAACCCTTTGTTTACATCCTTTTTTGGCCACCCTTTTCCATTGATGTCAAAGGGGGAGAGGATTAGAGTATGGGGAGAGACTTGAAATGATGGGAGAGATTGAAGGAGATTTTTTTTTACATGTTGCCATCAATGAAAAAGGGGGAGATTGTTGGAAAAATGAAGAAGGTTGGCTATCTCTATAGTTTTGGGTTTTCATTGATGTCACCATGTTGTGACTACAGTTTAAGATATTGCTTGATCCAGTATTTTGGTCTGGTATCTGAACTGGTATTCGAGTTGCACTCTCAGATATTCTAGTCTGCATTCCTCTGTAGTTGGTAGTTAATGCTTGCAGTTTTGAGAAATTTCTTATGGTTGTTGAAGGCATACATGTTTAGAATATTACATGCTCTGGTGCTCGTACAGTGTAGTGACAGCCAACATAATGTTTGTTGCATTTTGCTTTGAAGTCTATTCTTGGCTGACTTCTTGGGGTAATTGTGATTTGGTGAATTAATTTTGCTATGTGGATATATGAGCGACCTATTTTAGATCTATGTCGACATAATATAGCATGCTGGATGTTTGGATTACTTTCTTGGAAATATTTTGTGGATGATTGGAGCCGACGGTTAGTATTTTTGGTAAATATGAAATGCATCAAATTAGGTTGGCCTAATTGATGCTTGCAGAAAAGATCAGGTATATAAATGAATGTGTTGGAATTTTTTTAGAGGAGATAGAGATAGAAAGAGAGAAAAATAGAAGTGTGTGTGTATATGCACAATCAATGAGGCAGTTGTGAAGGAAAAGTTGGAAGTGAGCGGAAAGGATGAAGTGTGTCAAATCAATCTGTGATAGGTCAAATGTAAGCGTTAGAAAGCAAGAAACAAGTAAAAGAGTGCAAATAAACAACTAAAACAACCTACACCTCAATATTAGCCTAAGTTGGAAACAATGCAAGACAAAGCAACAAAATAGAACCTTATACCTTGCGTTGAGTCGATCCTTTGGTTGGCCCTTCCATCTTGGATGTGTATGCTCCTTTGATGGCAAGTAGAGGATGTGAAGATGGAAATGATGCTTGGAATCATGAAAATGGCTAAGTGTTGGTTGAGAAACAAAACTGCAAGAGTTTGGCTAGCACAAATGATCCCCCCAAATGAGAGAAAAGAGGGGGTATTTATAGGATTTTTGAGAATTCCTAGGGGAAATGGAGGGTCAAGATTGAGCCACCAAATATCAAGATGTAGGGCTAAGGTGAGTTGAGAACTCACAAGCCCTCACATCTTGACATGTGGCATGTGAGATAGCCCTAAAAGGTGAAGTGGACATGAGGTGGAAGGAGAAGGACATGACATGGAGAGGGGTACAAAGTACCTTGGGATTGGACAAGATCTCCTCATAAAGGAGGTCCTTGTCCCCATGTGGGTGAGAGGACAAGTGGGGAATTAAAAATTCCTCAAATATTCTGGGGATGAGAGAAAGAATAAACAATGAATAGAGGACATGTGGGAAGAAGTGAAGGAATTAAAAATTCCTTTTGGGTGCCTTGGGGGATTAAAAGGTGAATTAAAAATTCACATGGGGAAGGGAGATGCCTTGCCCAAAAGGAGAAAGCCTTTAATAAGGTTGACTCAAGGACATATGCCATAAATAGGATGAGGATTAGGTTAGGCTAATCAAATGATTAAGGTTGTGCAAGTACTCAGTTAGATGGACTAATGACTCATTAGAAGCAAGTGGGAAATTATGGAGGATGTGACCTTTAATGATGATTAAGGTGCACATGCTAACCCTAGTTAATTAGAAGAAGATGAAGTAATTAAAATGGATTAGGGACCAACTTGCAAAAGTTGGAGGATGTGACCATGAGAGAGAAAAGAGGAATTAAAAAAATGAATTTTAATTCAAAAGGGGAATATGGCTAAATTAAATATAAGGGTATATTTATTTAATTTAGAGGAAGAAGAGGGGTAAAGTATTAAATTAAATACTTTAGGACCCTTGTGCAAGATGCAGGGTATTAATTAAACAACTGGCTTAATATTGACAGAGGGGATGAGCAACCAGATGAATAAGGGGACGCGTTTGATCATATGGAAGTGATCAAATTGGACGTCTACACAATCTATTGAGCATCACCGAAACTGCATTAGCGCTTGTTAGGTGCATTATTCTTAGTTCATTTTGGTTATAAAGCCCAATTTTTTTTTGTAAATCTTGTTGTAGGCAGTGAGCTTTTGTATCTAGACAGTGAGCCTTTTATTTTTAGTTTGAAACTACTTTATATTGTGAGTTAATCCTCACCGTGGTTTTTCCCTCCTTAGGTTTTCCATATAAAAATTTGTTGTTTATTGTGTTAAATTACTTTTTTTTATCTATGTTTCATGATCATACTTAATAAAAGATAGTGTGCTTGTGGAACTGATATGTGTTGGAGTTTTTAAGTTTGGATTCTGGGACAACTGATTCACCCCCCCTCTCAGTTGTTCTGCATCTTTTAACACAAGAAACATTTTTCTATCTGGCAACATAGACATTCCTACATTTGATTTAAGAGAAGAAATGAAATTCAGGAAATGATGGAACCTGAGTTGAACACTGGTTGAAGCAATAATCCAATACCGAAACCAATCTCAATGGCAGTAACAATGACCTTCATGAAATCTGATCAACTGGATTCTAATGCAACAAGAAAGAAAGTACGGTACTAAGATCATCTATCACATTTGCAACGATCCAATTTCTCCAAAACAATGCCACTATTTGACCCCAAAATTTCTTCTGACAAAGTTCTCTTTCCCCAAAACTAAAAATCAAAAGACCACCCTGCCAAAATCTCATCCCAAAATGAAAAATAAAGAAGGCTTCTATTTTCAAAAACAAAAAGCAAACAAAAAACAATAGGTTTCCTTTTCTGACCATCAGTTTGAAACTGTGCATGCACTTGCATGCAAAACCTTCCATCTTTTTATTTGATTTTACTGATTATCCATTATCTTTTTTTTTTAATATTTTATTTTATATTAATATTTCCTCACAATTTAATTTATTAATTAAAACTCAACATTAAGCAATAATTTCCTTTATATTATAAAATCACTTTATAATTTAATAATGTAATTACCCAAAAACAACATACATATCTATTTATCAATTTATTTACCGATTTATTTAATTCATCATTAACATACAACATTATTAAACAAATTTAATTCAAACAACCCAAACAAAATTTATCAAACACCGAGAAAGGGTCAATCATGGAGGGACACTACAAAAGTAAGCAAACAACCATCAGAAAGTCAACAACACAAAACAAAAAACAACACCAAGAAACACCAGGGGACTACCATAAGTTCTTCAAGATCTTGGCTACTTTCAAGTTAGTAGAGATGATATGCTCATGCATAGCAACAACTTGAACCAACTCATGAGCAGGAATCTCTGTGTTTTAATTATTCTTGCTCCTCCTTCAAATACTTGGACCAACATCCACATCCAAATTTGATGTTCCCTTCAAACTGTTAGCTTCATTACCAACAACTTCTTTTCTCTTCACAATCATTTCCCTAGTCCATTTATGTGATTTTTCATTCAAAAGAGAAACGCCATGCACATTGGTATAAAGAAAATATTGAATAACTTTTACCATAGTATCTAGATTAGCATAAATTTTCTCAATTTTTTCCTCAAGAGAAGCAATTTTGGCTTCGTGGTTATTATTCATTTTCTCCATATTAGCAGGTGCAACATTAAGAACAAAATTCATTCTCTTAATTTGATCAAAAATAGAAGTCTATAGGTTGGTGTTATTGATTATCATGTTGATGAGTGTTTTTGCATTGCACAACACATATAAAACACAAGTGTTCTATCTCTCTTGAAAGGAAAATTTCTGTAAAAATCTTCAAAAAATGACCCCAAGGTTTTGGATGTCACATATTGACTTGATAAAAAAACTCAACATTTGATGTCATTTCTTAGTATCACAAGGGGCATTTATGGTTCAATAAAGACTGGAAACTTATAAGACTGAACAAGGGTTTTATGAAATATGAAAATGTATGCAATCCCTAATTGCACTTTCTAGATCTAAAATCTAAGATGTGTTTTTATCATCAAATATGGAAATTTAGTGATGTTTTTTGTGACCAGTGACATAGTATAGGTTAACTACACCTGATCCATATGGATTCGAGGCATATTTAATCCACTAAGCACCAATCCCAATAAGATATTCAACATTAATAAAAACAAAGAAGCCATTAAAACTAACATGTTAAAACACGAAAGCTTGACAAAAATATATTCTAAGACATTGAAATTTATCCTATTGGGGGAGTGGTGTCACATTGATGTGGAATGGCAACCCTTTCCCAATCCCTTGGATAATATGAGCCTTTCCAATCAATTTTATTGATTAAAATCGATGGAAACTAATGAAAAAGATGAATGAAAACATGATAAAAGCTAGATTAACATGATAAAAGCTAAGATGTTTGATGTAAATGCATGCAAGCTATGCTAAATGTGTACAAGATTCAAAGATGCAAGTCCTAGATTCAAAAATATGTTAAATGGATTGAAAGTAAGTTACCATGGAAGCCATTAATGGATGCTTTAAGCTATTCATGCATGAGAATTAATCTAAAATGGGTTTAAACATAAAACATGGATGCAAATGGATGTGATTTTCAATAGCATAAGTTTTCTTTGAAAAGGTGGATCCCTATTCAATAGATGCAAAGTCTATTTATAGAATAAGCAAAGAGAAACCGATGGTCAATATTGAAAGAATCAATCAATGGTCAGGAGGGAAAGAAAATGGAGGCATGGATCATGGATTCCCATCAAGGGTTAAGAATGCAATTTGATATTTAATCAAGGGATCATAATCATGCAAAGAAGCACACTTTCAAAGCTTGCTCAAGAAGTTTGTTGAAAGTTTGTTATATAGAAGAATATTCCCTTTTTTGAATGAGTGTAAAGGGATAATATTCTCAAAGAATATTCTCATGCAAGTGGATGAGGAAAATTAGCAGTTGGAAAATTAAAACAAAGTTTTAATGTGCAAAGGGGAGGAATATTCCCTTTTGGTGAAATTTAAGATTTAGCATTAAATAATTAATTTATTTAATGAAAGGGGTGGGATTAGGATATTTAATTAAATAACTAGGATAATTGGGATTTAATTAAGTAAATAAGAAGATATAAGGAGGCTAATTAAATAATTTGTATTATTCGATTAGACAGGATGAAAGGTGAATATGATGGAGAGTGGATTAACCTAATTATGTTAATTAGATTAATAGATGATCACAAGGCCTTTGATTAATTAACTAGGTTAATTTAATCAAATAAGCGAAAATGAGATGGATTTTAGGACAAAATGATGTTAGTATATTAGATTCAAGTGTGTAGTATCATTCAAGACATTTTTAAATGTATACATTTTTCCCCTCTTTGAAGCGAGGTACCTATTATGTTGGTTCAAAGATTGACGTTTTTCAGATTAAAATTGCTACTCAAATAAAAAATATATATATTTTTTTTGATTTTATTTTTGGATGCTCCACTATTGCCCCAGTGGAAGGAATTAAGATATATATATTTTTATTTTCTTTTTGGATGCCCCACTATTGCCCTAGCGAAAGGAATTTAGCTGGGACCCTACCCCCTTGAGAGATCGGGCATAAATTTTGAACTTTGGGTTGATCTCTTGACAAAGGTAAAATATGGAGTCAGGTACCAAAACATGCCTTGAAATGCAAAAATGGCTCAAAATAGGCTGCACAGTGTGGAAATAGGTAATATAGGCCAAAACCATAGCTTTTGGCTTAGATTAGGGCATAAAACCCTAATTTTTTGGCATAAATAGCTGAGAAAGGTGCACTTCCAATTCATTTGTGCATTCACCCTTTAGCAATTTTGCATTTGGAGCTCTGACACTCTAACAAGATGGCCCACCATGCTCTTCCAGTTCACCTTTTTGAACAGGTTCGAGAGTACTAGCACTGAGCAAATGTAGGACCCTAGGTATGTGACTCTAAACTTGTCTCGGTTTTCACATTTTAGTGCATTTATTAGCAAGTCCAAATTAGGTTTTCTAGGGAATCACTGTATAGCAACACACAAGAGGTGTCAGCAGTGTCGCTATTGATATTTTAGCGATGAATTTATTGTTTAGTGGTGCTCTAGGATCTTTTGTTCTAGTGACACATTTGATTAGGGTGTCATGCTTGGAAAATAGCGACGCATAGGGTTTTTTGTTTTAGCGACACACAAAAGCAATGGGTGACACACTTATCAAATAGTGACACCCCATCATTTTTAGTTATAGTGATGCATCCAAATGCTGATGTGCAATTGAGTATTGCGACGTGCCAAAAATGATACAGCGATGCACCCTATAAATGACGACGATATTGATTTCAACGATGCAATTGATGCTTTAGGATGAAAACCCTCTGATTTTGATCAGTTTTTCAAATTTTTAGGCAAATTGACACTATGTCTACAATGTGTGCATGAGGATATTCAACCTTTGATGTCATGGGAGCATCAATTGGAGATTTTGGTAGTGGCATAGGAATTTGATGACCTAGAGGTGGATGCTTGGATTAGGGTTCATTGCTTTCATGCTAGAGGTCCACACCCATTTAGCCATGATGCCAACACTCATCGAGAGGTGGCACAATGAGACATCCTCTTTCCACTTGCCAACCGGTGAGGCTACAATCGGACTTGAGGATGTGTGGTAGATCCTTCGGCTTTCCATTCATGGGAAGCACATTATCTACGATATAGATGCTGGGAGGACACATGTTGTTCACTTTTACACATTGATAACATCATCTTAGTGAGTTCACATATATACTTGGATCTATAGAGAGCTCGAGTAACGATTTTTAGATTTTTCTTTGCTACACTCATTGTTGGTGTTATTTACCTAGATCGATGGGGCAAACGCTTCAGTTCAGGTTGGGGGATGGCATGGCATGGGATGATCTAGTAGACCATTATGTATGCATGGGGCCAGTTCTTCTAGCTTCCCTATATGATGATATGCATTAGGTAGTATATTGCTAAGGTAGGAGCATTGGAGTCGGGGTCACCCTTTTGCACATATGGGCTTATGAGCACATAGAAGTTTTGAGACCTTTGGTTGTATTGGATGACGTTCACGAGGATGAGCCTATTGTGTTCAGATATCGAGTGCCAATGACACTAAAACACATTGGGCCGATAGGGATACCGTATTGGTGTTGGGTCATAGATGATATGATCATTTTTAGATGGAGGTCATGGCTATAGGTTCCTACATGATATGACGATCAACAACAATTGTACCTTGCTCGCTAGACCTAATACATCTAGGGGTAGGAGCATACCACCGTTGAGTAGTATCTCCCAAACCATGTAGCTTGAAAGTTTGGGGAGGTACAAGATGTGCCTCCAAATGATTATACAACTATTTTTGCTAGATCTCAGAGAGAGGTCGAGTGGGGACAACAAATTAACCTTGTAGTGGAAATCAATGACTTTCAACACCTAGTTTCCTAGCCTTGGGAATATTATCAAGGACTTCCAAATGCAAGTACCACCCCTGGATATGATGCATGGTGGAGACCACCTACTCGACTAATAGATCTATGAGGGATACCCCGGTGGGAGAGATAGGGGTTGAGGCAGAGGTAGGGGAAGAGGCTGAGATGGAGGTAGGGATGGAGGCGAGGATAGAGGTAGGTAACAACTTGAATAGTAGCAAGACCAATAGAGGGGACAGGTGTCGGGGAGTGAAGACTAGGTTTAGTAGGATTAGGGTCACTAGGACCCTGGGCATTAGTATGATTAGTAGGATGGATAGGTTCTGGGGCACCACCACCTCATCAGCCAAATCTGAGGGATGGCAAGATTATTTCCCTTATAGCAGAGAGGGATCAGTTGCATTAGCAACTTTAGGTGATGACTGTAGGGAGAGATAAAGAGGTTTAGTTGCGATAGCAACTGGACCTACAACTACCCTAGGAGATTAGGTGCAAGTAGCGACTGAGGTTGTGACAGTGGCCTCATAGGGAAAAGTGGTATCAACCAAATTATACAAAGAGGTAGTCATAGAGGTTGCTTACTATCATATGCATTACCATCGAGAGATTCAAGGCAGCTTAATTATTCACAAAGTGGGGCAGAGTAGAGGGTAGTTGAGGATTAGCCTTCGATTAGACCTAGGGAGTCGAGTAGTCACCACAGATAGACACGTTTTTGATTCCTTGCCTAATTATTTGTACAGATACACATTCATAGGCTCATTTTGGATAGCCTTGTTTATACTATCAGATGCATAAATAGAGGGTAGAGTGCTACAAGTTGTTTCTTGATGGAATTTTGACTATGACACCTAATCTTGAAGTGTTGGAATGTGGATTTTCATTTTGGAATTTTGACCTTACGAGAAATCATGAAGACAAACACATGTATGGGGTTCAATTGTGATTTTATCTCGATTAATGAATTCTTTTTTTACCACATCAACTTGTCTTGTTTAAATTTCAAACTATATGTCTATGTCTAAGATCCTTTTCACTCCATAAGGTCCATTATGTGAAATCAAAGAGCCAAGGCCATAATTTCCTAGGTTGACTTTGAAGAGAGTGAATTGAGATATGAGCCCAAGTATTTAGAAGCCTCTAAAAATGAGATCCTTAGGGACAAGTAGTAATAATTGGACTCTTCAAAGGTATTCACTCTTTTCAAAGGGTTTGAAATTTTGGTGATTGTTAATATTTGTTTCAATGTTTTTGAACCGAGTAATGTGTTCAAATGACTCGCAAAATGCATAATCCTAGGCTGAAGAGATACTACTTGATGAGTCCCCACTTGGATTGCTCCAAACACTAAGACAAAGAGAACAACTAGATATTTGGTGACATTAGCTCCCCCATACATGACACTCACTTCTTTGGCACACCAAATATCAAACCCCAAAGATCTGAAGATCTTAAGGATTTTCTATTTCTATAATGAATAGTGGAATGTGGGACGACTTTAGAATGACTGTTCCTACACTAGCAAGCATAAAGGTTTTTGGTTACTACAACAAGTTGGTTCTTAGTTCGGATATTCAAGATAAAAAACTGGTTCCATACACATGGAAAGATTAGCTCAATTAAGAGGCCTCCCAATCCCTTCCTAAGAAGATATTTTAACATATCACATGGATACTAGGGGTGGCACTTGTCAGTATGGGACAACAACACCAACTGATTGATGAATTTAATCACCACCATTTCATTTATATAATGGATCAAATATGAAAGCACTGCTTTGGGTCATTCCCTCTCTCAAGATGGGAGGAAGACCCTTCTAAAGGTAACACTTTGACATGAAACAAAATATGCGAAAAAATATCAAGATGCTTTTTGTCACCCAAGATCGCCAAAAGGTGCGAGGGGAGAGGATACACACCTCAAGTGTACAAAGCAATAAAATAACACTTGAGTGTTTCTCTTCACCCAAGATCACACAAAGCGCAAGGGGAGAGGATACACACTCAAAGCATGTCGAAAACAAGATCACTCACTTAAAAACCTTGTTCTTTTTAGCCTTCAAATGCATGCAAGCTATGCTAAATGTGTACAAGATTCAAATATGCAAGTCCTAGATTCAAAAAATGCTAAATGGATGCAAATTAAGTTACCATGGAAGCCATTAATGGATGATTTAATCTATTCATGCATGACAATTAATCTAAAATACTTTTAAACATAAAACATGGATGCAAATGGATGTGATTTTCAATAGCATAAGTTTGCTTTAAAAGGGTGGATCCCTCTTCAATAGATGCAAAGTCTATTTATAGAATAGGCAAAGAGAAACTGATGGTCAAGATTGAAAGAATCAATCAATGGTCAGGAAGGAAAGAAGATGGAGGCATGGATCATGGATTCCCATCAAGGGTTGAGAATGCAAGTTGATATTTAATCAAGTACTCATAATCATGCAAAGAAGCACACTTTCAAAGCTTGCTCAAGAAGTTTGTTGAAAGTCTTTTATAGAGAAGAATATTCCCTTTTTTGAATGAGTGTAAAGGGAGAATATTCTCATGCAAGTGGATGAGGAAAATTAGCATTTAGCAAATTAAAAAAAAAGTATGTAAAGGGGAGGGATATTCCATAAGAATATTCCCTTTCAAAGGAATTTAAGATTTAACATTAAATAATTAATTTATTCAATGAAAGGGGTGGATTAGGATATTTAATTAAATAACTAGGATAACTAGGATTTATTTAATTAAATAAGAAGATAGAAGAAGGATGATTAAATAATTTTCATTATTCAATTAAATAGGATGAAAGGTGAATATGATGGAGAGTGAATTAACCTAATTAGGTTAATTAGATTAATAGATGATCATGAGGCCTTCAATTAATTAACTAGGTTAATTTGATCAAATAAGTGAAAAGAAGATGGATTTTAGGACAAAATGATGTTAGTATATTAGATTCGAGTGTGTAGTATCATTTAGGACATTTTAAAGTGTCTACACTTTTATTCCTAAAACTAACCCACATTAAAGAACAATCATGCAAAAGATTAAGAGTTTAGAGAGACCTAATTTAAAACCTAAGAACAATCATGCAAATGACTAATGCTTTAGATGGAAAAATCCCCAATAAAACCTATCTCTACTTAATCAAGGATAAACCCTACAACTCCATAGAAATGGTGCAATCTTCAAAGGAATTTAAAATATTTTAAGACAACAAGCATTCAAAGATATACCTAGATTTTTGCAATAATATGAACAAACATTCACAGCTGAACTATTGCATAAAATTTTTCAGACTAACCATACATTGTAACTTAAAAGAAACAAATTATAAATGGTATGAGAAATAGAATTGTCCAATAGTCTTCAACAATTCTCCATTAACATGAATTAAATAAAACTAACATTTGAGAAGAAGAAGCAAGAAAGCATGGAACCTTTAAAATTAACAAATAAATTATCCAAGTCAATGGTCTAACTATATTAATTTCTCCAACATTTTTCTTAACAATTTCCAATTCTCTTTCTCTTTTACAATGAAATAGGCATAGGCTTTTTGTAGAAATTATATTCAAGGGCTAGGATTAAATCTAATTCAAGGGCTAGGATTAAATCTAATTCAAGGGCCTAGATTGCACCTCTAGAAACCCTAGAAAGGCCTACATTCAATGATTTTACCCTTTTCTAGATAAGGAAAAATGACACATATTGCAAGGAGGACAAGACAAAACAACAACCTTATAGAGAAAAAGGGTAGCTATTTGGCACAATATTTCATTCAATTTAGATTTAAATGCCAAAAATAATTAAATAAATTCATCTTTCTTCTCCAAAAACATCCTCAGTATACATGACAACAATCCCAAATCTTTGATCTTCAAACACATTGTACAACTGGTACATACTTTGGCATATATTCTTATGTGAACCAACATTAAATCCTGGGCTACATTTAATATTTAGCTATAATATTTTCTAGATTTCCCTCTTGGCATCTTAGGATACACAACACCTCCTAGGCTAGCTATCATTGACATGAATCCATATGCAAAACCCCTTTGATTTACTTAATCTCTTTCCCATAATAATTCTTTGATGGCTCCTCTCTTTTCAACTTGCATTTGTTAGTCAAACATGAACAAATTTCCCTTAGAAATCTAAATATATCAAGTTTACCTCAAATTATAAGGAAAAAACCCACATTTAACAAATATCATTATTATTAATTCACATGCTAAATTTTTTATCCCTAAAACATCAAAAATAAACCCTTTTTGAGATTTTGGATCCATCATAGAATTTCATAATTTTACCCCTATCAAGAAATTTGGGGGATTTCACCTTGTCAAGAAAATTTATGAGATTTCACCATGTGAAGAAATTTTAGAGATTTCACCCTATCAAGAAATTTAGGAGATTTCACCCCGTCAAGAAATTTAGGAGATTTCACCCTGTTAAGAAATTTTGGAGATTTTGGCCTATCAAGAAATTTCGGGGATTTTGGTTTCTCAAGAAATTTTGGGGATTTTGGCTTGTCAAGAATTTTGGGGATTTTGGCCTATCAAGAAATTTCGGGGATTTTGGCCTGTAAAGAAATTTAGGAAATTTCAAGGGATGAAGAAATCTCCAAAAATGGGAAATTTCAAGGGATTAAGAGATCTCCGAAAATGGGAAATTTCAGAAATTTTGGAATGTCATGGATTTTTGAATTTTGGGGATTTTGGCTTGCTTGGAAATTTTAAGGATTTTGGCCTGTTGTGAAATTTCAAGGATTTTGGCCTACTTCCAAAAACTTTGAGGATTTTTTAAGGTTTTGAATTATTTTCGTGAGAGTTGAATTTCCACAAAATGAAAAATTCCCCAAAATGGAAAATTTCTTGAAATGGAAAAAAATTCCCTAAAACTTGAAATCTCCCTAAGACCTTCTAACCAACAATTAATGTTTTTTAATGACTTATCACTTGGCCCTTCTTAGTTGCAATCATTCAAATCTTCCCTATTTGATGAGAACTCGATAAATAACTGAAAGATGACCCAAAAAAGCAAAATTTCATTGACCTTTTTCTCTTAAAGAGAAAAAAAGAGAACCTAAAAAAACAAGAAGGAAAAAGGGGGTCCCCGTTAGGATGAGGCATGTGTGCATGGCACAACAAATGGCAACTTAGCTGGGAAAATACTCTAAGAGCATTTTGATGAAAAACAAGAATCATGAACCTATAATCTTTGGTTATAAGCTCCACACTAGGCCAAACAAATCAGAACATATGATCAAAGAATCAAAACCATTGGTAGATCTAACATTCCATGTGTTAAAAATCCAAGTGTGTGCAAGTGCATTCATTTCCCTCCTTAAGTTACTACAAGAACCTATGCTCCATCATGTTAAGCTACATGAATGATTCTACTTCAAAAGCAACCTGGACAATGCCTCACTGCATGTTAGGCATCTATAACCCAAATGATGTTGTTGTTGTGATCCTCTCGAACATAGCTCTATTGCCAGTCAGGTGTCCATAGCCCCAATATAGCTATTCAAATCCTTGAATGAAAGTTGAATTTCTTTAATTGTTCATACTTTTCTCTTTATTCTTTTTCAATTCGTCTGATTTTTCTTTTCTTCCTTTTCCTTTCAACCTGCAAGAAATGAAGCTTGCATTCAAGGTTGAGAATCATAGTGGCACTAAAGCAGAAACTTAATATTTTTCACTCAACATGACTTCACATAGAAACCCATAGTAACCTCAGGATTATTAAAATATGTGATAATTATAATATTTTAGGATACTTCAAGTCAAATTAAACCAATGAATCATCCTCCTAGATCAAATACCCCAACTATTTGATGCTAACAAGAGACCTTCACCATCTATTATGAAAACATAATTATTTTTTTCAAAGAAATATTTAGAACATTCCCAGATAATTAAATTATTTTTGTGCATGCAGGACTTCCTTAGAAGAAAATGAGAAAACCCCAAACCAGACTACAAAGCAAACAAAAACCAAACCTAAGCCTAAAGCAAACCAAAGAAAACTAACCTACAACAAACCTAAACCTACAATAGAACAAAATAGGAAAAAAATCCAAACCTAATCTATTTATTTTCAACAACTTGAGTAAACAAGTTTCAAACAACTTAGAAAGACACATGACCTCACATGGTTTCTCAAAATGTTTATCAGTAACAAAGTGCAGGTCATAGTTCAGAACTTGGCAAGTTTATCTTGATATTCGAAAAAATGTATTATTGTTGTGCTACTATCATACTAAGTGGAAAAACCAAGAAAAATTAGTAGCTCAAGAAAATCCTCAGGGTCATGGTTAATCCATATGCAAATTGTTCTTCCTAGATATCCATAATAAAATTGATAAACTTTAGAATTCATAGTAAGGAAAGAAACAACTTGATGTGTTGTCTGTCCAGATGAGAGATGTTCCTTTTCATTCGTGAATGTGTCTTGTGGCCCATGATTAGTATCACCCATGTTAGGGGTTGTGGTTGATGGCACAACATTCCCATCACATTCAACACATGCAAAGGAAAGTCATGATGTTTAGTAGATAACATAAGGTGAAAATCAGATTGAACATGTTCAGATTGATTTTCATGGAACATTTTTCCTATTTGTTCATTTTCATGTAGCATTCAAAATGAAACCGCTGAGGTATCTTCATGTGTAGAAACTTCTTCAATTGGATTCCCATCAAGATTCAACACAAGTTGATCTTCAAACAACCTTTTTGATGCAAAAAAATGATCATATCCATCAATCATAATTGCAGGATCACCTTTTTCAACATCATTTGAAATTTCCTATATGTTAGCATAATTTAGATAAGGTTTATCATCATCAAAGCATGACACATGCAAATTTTTGATGCTATATTCATCAAAATGTAAAGGAAAAATAGAATTTGATAAGAAAAAAAATCCTTGATTTCATCCTCTATTGGTCTTGGTTCGAACTCTTGATCACAACCGTTAGGAACACCAACTTCCTCATTCAATCCTTCTTTTTTCTCTTCAATAATTTCATCAACAACTTGTCAAAGTTCATTCATTGGAAACTCATTCAATGTATTTTCTTGTGCATCCTCGGCAAGGAGGTTGGGGAACTCTATTTCATATTGCTTTTGACAATTCCACTTGTTCTTCAACCTGTCTAATCACTGCTTGGCACAACAAACATGTGAAATCTGAGTGTGCAAATTTGTGTATTTTGCACCAATTAGGCAACAACAACTCTTCCAAACATATTTTGTGTCGTAAGCTTGATCAATCCTTCATGAACTTCACAATGAATTCATCGTATTTCACCAACATTATATCTTTGCCATTGGTTGGGAGAGTTTGATTAATAACTTCCTTTTCTTGAGATTCACCCTCATCCAACTTAGTTGAACATTCCATTTCAAATATTTGACTCTCATAGGAACACCATCTTTTATTTTTGCAGGTTGTGTTTCACTTGGACACTCATCATTTACCTTTGTTATCCTAGTGTTCCAAATTCTTCCTTCTTGAAATTAATTTACTCTAGGGTTGCCTCAACATCTACTGCCACATACTCTTCAGATTTAGAGTTTGTTGGTTCCTTCATGATCTGATTTAGGATCTAGACTAATTGCATAATTGAATGCTTAACTTAAACAATTTAATGGAAACTCAAAAACAAGTGTACATTATTGAAATTATGCTTTAAAAATCAAGGTGATAACCAGAATGTGAGAGAGAAGAAGAGAGAAAGTGCAAACAATCTGATAACGGAGTTCGCCAAAAATAATGGCTACATCTCTGGGTCCCTCTCCAAAGAGTAGACCGATCCAATTATTCCTCCAGAAACTCGGTTACAATCTTCGGCATAGCCTCCCCTTGGATTACAAAGAAATCTGAAAATGCACTTCCAAAGTGCGTGGGAACAAGCTTCTCCAAAAGCACAAAGTTACAATAAGATTTCTCCAAGAAAGAAAAATCCTAACTCTCCACTTACAAAAATCACCTCCCAAAATTCTATCTCCCAAGTTCAATAACTTGGTTACAAAAATGCATCACCAATTTTCCTCCAAAATCCCCTTACAAAAAATAATTAGCCAAAACACACTTTCAAACTCTCACCCATTTACCCCTTTTTATACACCAATTTTACCCAATTTGGTGTATAACAACTTGATTTACAATCTCCCAAATTTACATGTAAATCCAAAAGAAATCCCTCCATTACATAATAAAATCTCTTCAAGATAAATAATGAAGGGCCCTTATAATTTTGGGCTTACAAAGGAAAAATAATAATCCCTATAATTTTGTTTTGATAACTCTTACGGGATTATTATATATTTTTAAAGATCTTTTAAATTTTATCCCTTGAAAATAATCCCATTGCTATCTTATAGGAGATTATCCCTTTTGAATAGGGGTAATAATAATTTAAAAAGGGTTTAAAATCCCTTAAAATAAGGATTCCATGAAAATAGGTTTTTTTTTAAATAACATAGAAAGTTTTTAAAACAAAACTCATGGCTTTAAAATAGGGTGGCTTTAATATGGGCTTTAAGATAGGTGGAGATCCTTCAATATAGGAGAGCCCACATTTATTAAAAGAATGTGGCATTTTTTATTATTTTTTTATTTTTTTTATATATTTTATTATTTTTATTATTTTTTATAAAAATATGCCACCTTTTGCCAATAATGGCTTGCCACGTGGAGGGGTGAGATGATGCCATATCAAAATTTCATTCGCCGGTCAAAGACTTTGGAGTGATGTGTCTGCTGACTGGATTGATGATGTTGCATTGACTGGACTGCCACGTGTCCACACATGATTGGCCGATTTTGACTTCTCGTAACTTGGGCAAATGAACTCCAATTTTGATGAAACGAATGTCATTGGAAAGCTTGCGATGAGCTCTTTGCATTGAAACTAGTCTTGACCACTTTTGACAACTTTGATTTTTGACCTTTTTCTAACTTGGGTCTTTGAGTTGACTGAAGGTTTGACTGAGTGTATCTCGAGCACCGTAGCTCCGATTGACTCTGTTTGAGTTGCATTGGAGTCAAAATTCCCAATACTTTTTGATGAAGGTGTTTCTGGAGAAAAATGAGGAACTTCAAAATTTGACAAAAATCCTCCAGACTACCATGCATTCCTCAGATGGCTCAATCTCACTTGTACATGGTTGTTCCATCAACCCTAATTGACCTTTTACTTGATTAATGATATCTTCACATGAAGGGAAGACAAAATCTAAATGGGATGCATTATGCACTTTGCACCTACTTGATAGGAGAATATCTTGTAAATATAGTCCATTATCACTACTCAATTGATCCCTAACCAACCCTCTGAAGGATTCAACTACAACATCGACAAATTCTTCCAACGCTCTAGATGCAAATGGTTCACATAGTTCCTAGAAGAATATTTTCCCTTGTAAAGCCATCTCTATTCTTTCCAGAAAGATCAAACATTCCAACTCATTGCACCTAGAGGTATTATGAATTCTACATTTTTTTGATAATGTAAGATGATGAAAACTATTAGGATATAGTTTCCTATTCAGAGACTCTTGAAGTTAAGAAATATCAAGTTGAGGACTATCCTTACAATAGTAAACATGAAATTGTTGTCCTCTCATCTTGAATCAGATTTTATATTTTCTAATTTTTTAATTTTTTTGAATTTTCTACATATAAAGGGATTTGCCATATCTCAAATTTGTAACATGAAGGCTTGTTCAACTTTCATCTTTGTTTATTTATGCTCAACCCTCCTTCTAGCACCAATTCTGTTTATGGGTTTTTTTACACTACACAACATAGATACAAACAAAGTGTTCTATCTCTCTTGAAAGGAAATTTTTTGTAGAAATCTTTAGAAAATGACCCCAAGGTTCTGGATGTTAGGTCTTGACTTGCAAAAAACAACTCATTGTTTGATGTGATTTGCTGGTATCACAAGGGGAATTTGTGGTTCAACAAAGAATGAAAACTTATAAGACTAAACATGGGTTTTATGAAATCTAAAAATTTATGTAATCCCTAATTGTACTTTCCAGATCTAAAATTTGAAATGCTTTTTATCATCAAATATGACAATTTAGTGATGCTTTTATTCCTGAAACTAACCCAGATTAAAGAAATTGTAAAAGATTGAGAGTATAGAGAGACCTAATTTAAAACCTAAGAACAATCATGTAAATGAATAATTCTTCAGATGGACAAATCCCCAATAAAACCTATCTCTGCTTAATCAAGGATAAACCCTACAACTCCATAGAAATGGTACAATCTTGAATGGAATTTAAAATATTTTTCAAACTGCAAACATTCAAATATATACCTAGATTTTTGCATAATATGAACAAACATTCACAGTTGAACTATTGCATAAAATGGCTCAGACTAACCATACACTGTAACTTACAAGCAACAAATTACAAATGGTATGAGCAACAGACTTGTCCAATATTCTTCAAAAAATTTCCATTAACATGAATGAACTAAAACTAAAATTTGAGAAGAAGAAGCAAGAAACCATAAAACCTTCAAAATTAAGACTTAAATTCACCAAGTCAATGATCTAACTATATTAATTTCTCTAGCATTTTTCTTAACAATTTCTAGTTCTCTCTCTCTTTTACAATGAAATAGGCATAGGCTTTTTATAGAAATTATATTTCAAATCAAGGGCTGGGATTAAATCCAATTCAAGGGCTTAGATTACACCTCTAAAAACCTTAGAAAGGCCTACATTTAATGATTTTCCCTATTTCTAGATAAGGAAAAATGGCACAGATTACAAGGAGAATAAGATAAAATACTAGCCTTATAGAGAAAAAGGACAACATTTGGCACAATATTTAATTCAATTTGGATTTGAATTCCAAAACTAATTAAATCAATTCATCTTTATTCTCCAATAGCATCCTCGATCTACGTGACAATAATCCCAAATCTGTGATCTTCAAACACATTGTACAATTGGTACATATTTTGGCATAGATTCTTATGTGAACCAACATTAAATCTTGGGCTACATTTAATATTTAGTTATAATATTTTCCAAATTTTCCTCCTGGAATCTTGGGATACACAACACCTCGACCAACTAGCATTGAAATGAATCCATATGCAAATCCCCTTTGTTTTACTTAATCTCCTTCTCGAGTAAACCCACAAAACTGGTTTGCAATTCCAATGAGGAAGGAAAATTGCAAAAAATGCCCCCATGGAAAAAAGATTAGTTTTTGGTGGTTTGAATGAACATTTAGTTTGAGTGAACCCATTAAATGTTGGACCCCACACTTCTTGGGAAAAAAAGCAAAAGAAAAATTTGTGGAAAGGGGTTTGCTTGAACCTTATGTAGCACCCCTCTGATTTTCTTATATTAATAATAAAGGATTAAGGGAATGGGTAACTCTCATAATAATAAAGATAGTTTGTATGGGGGTCCGGCGGCCGATAGAGGTAGCAAGGGTAACCCAGAATAGGGGTTTGATGGCTGGTAGAGGTAGCCAGGGTAACCCAGGATGGGGGTCCAGTAGCCTAGGAAGGTTACACCAGGGTAACCCATAGAAAATTATGTGTGACACTCATCCTATGAAAATAATATGTATTGTACAGTTGATGTACTTGATTCTTTTACTCTGGAAGCAATGTAATCCTCATGTTATGTATTGTACTTATGTAGTTTAGTCTTGAGTTTTCCTGTGTCTAAAGGATGTTGGTTTTTCCTAGGGAGCCCTTTTACTATCTCCTAGCATGGGGGTGGGCCTTCAAGTACCACTTGGTTGGGTGGAACGTGCACCATACATTGTTGGTTCCTATTTCATGTTCACGATGGTAGGATCTTCTAGATTGGAGAGCTCGCATGTACCAGTTGTTCTATACTATTCCTTATCTTATTCTTTGGTATCAGATGGATACTTTGTATATGTATTACACATCATTTGTATTTGAGGAGGAATCTTGTAACATTGTAATTGTAACTTAAATGTATGAACTTTCCCATTTTAGAAATGAGCTTTGTAATTGCTTTATGGATTGAATGTAATCTTTAAATGATTCTTAATGTACTTTGTATCTTATGAGATGAATTAAATGCCTTAGATGTATGTTATTTAATTCATGAGTAATAATTATATGCTATGGTTAGTTTACTTTTGTATATTGGGATTTGAATGTAATGCGTTGTCACGTATCTTAGAGAATGTATGTGTTAAGTGTAGTTCACTTT
>VDFB02016659.1:0-15733 GCA_007258455.2 Sequoia sempervirens | reverse complement strand
CAAAGCCAATTTCCAAAATAACCAACCACCAAGATCCTTTGAAGAATCTTCCACAAAGAAATAACAACCCCAAGAACAAAGAGATAACAACTTCTAAGAATAAAGATTTTGCACAGTAAAAGAAATTTTGCCAGTACTCAGAAAATTTCCCCGTGAGGAAATTGAATAACCCTTCTGCAATTTCCCGAGATCCACAATAACCTCTCCGTAACAAAATTTTCAACAAACCAAATTAATGCAACTTCCACACTTGTCGAGAAGTTGCAAATATCTTCTCAACAGCTTCTCGGCAGTTTTTCCCTTTTAATTTTGCATGCAAATTTAATTAATTTATTTAAATTTAAATCTTAAAAATCAAATTTTCAAACCACATGCAATTTATTTTATTTTATTTTCAAATTTTCTAATTCTTTTAAATACAATATAATTTACACACTTAATAATTTAACTTAATTAATTAATTTATTTAATTAAAATAGTTTAATCTTTTTAAGACCAACTATTTAACCAAATAAGCTAACTAATGTATTTAATTATCAAGTAAATAAATTTCAATCATATTTAAATATTAATTAAATAACAATAATTAAAGCACAATAACTAACATTAAAATTAACCAATATTTACCTTTTCAAAACAATTTAACCAACAGAAAATACAATACAACCTATGACTCAAAACTAAAAACTGACAATGTACTAAGACTAAGGTTAAAGACTGGACTAGGATAAACCTAACTACTATCTCCCGTTCAACATTTCTGTTGAGTCTTGACATGCTCAGACCTAATTACATAGGTGGAGTTGGTGTCATGTACCTGCAAATCCTGCAACCAAGCAAATTACATGCATACATGTATATATATAAAGCATTAAGCAGACACACCGTGCGGAGAAAATCATAGATATCGCAGGGCACTCACAAGCGAGTGATACAATTCTGTTCTCCACACCAATACACTCACAGCAAACTGACAAAATAAATGTTGTTAGTCCATCATAAGCATGTGCATATCCATAAACAACTGAAAGTAAACATCTACACTAAATCATATCATGTCTGAAACAATAATCATCAAACAAGTAACATCATGTCACAGAATAATCTACCTTCACTCAAAACCAGCAATCAAAGTATCCAACAAAACATTATAGGTCTAACAGTATGAAAAAGTATCAATAGAAAGCATAAGCATAAACGGAGGGGTACTACATCCTTCCCCCCCTAGGATCAGGCTTACTCTTGGAAGCCTACTAGTAGCAAACAAATAACACATACACATCTACAATAGGTCCTCTTAAGAAATGAAAGACTAGCCACTAAGATCCCTCTGAATCAATACTCAGTCAACGTCTTGACCCCTGAGGATCAACTCTCGATGTAGATGGATGTGCATTGTTCCTAAAGAATGATGCTGGTCCTCCTTCAGGAACCTCTCCTACTGCACCTTGGTGCTCATCCTGGTGGTTTCCCACCATAGTAAATACCCTATGTGACCTGCCTGCATGTCCCATTGTAGGCTCTCAAACTGTAGGTCGAGGCCCAAAACTAGTAGAACCTCTCATCGGACAGTGCCTAGCTATGTGTCCCTGCTGCCCACATGAATAACATCCTGTACCTGTGCCTCTACCGAATCCTCTGCCACCTGAAGGTGCATTGGACTGCTGAAAACTACCCCTACTGACAATAAGCTACACACTTTGAGGGCTATTATCTTGTTGTGGTTGTGGGCTAATATTCTTTTGATTTGTTCGTTGTTGTTGCTGCCCACCCTTTTTGGGTGTCTGTTGGTTCTTGGAAGAACCACCTATCTGTGCCTGTCCACCCCGTGGACTAAAACCTGCTGCAGGAGCACTACCAATCTGCACTCCTGTGTGCCCACCTAAAGCCATAATAATGTTCTCCTCAACTATGCAAGCCTTCTCTGCTGCGACTTCCATAGTCTTTGGCTAAAAGACTCGGACACCTCAACTGATGCGGGCATTTAAACCCCTGATAAAATGTTGTACTAGCATAGGCTCATCATTGCCAATACCAACATACTGCTTGAGTTCGTAGAACCTACGTTCAAATTGCTCTACAGAAAGAGCTAACTGACGTAGATCATGGAACTCATCAGCCCTACGCTGCCTCCAGTGTTTTGAAAGGATCTGAGCTCTGAACCTCTCGAGAAACATCTCCCAAGACACAGAACCAATATCTATGTGGAGCTTCTGCTCCTCTAGGTGCCACCATGTAGAGGCGAATCCTCTCAAGTGCATAATAGCGCATCTGGCATGGGTATTGCTACCGTAAGGGTGCATGGCAAAGCATCTACCCAAATCTAGTAGCCAAGTCTCTACCTCTAATCCTCCTCCTGAACCATCAAACGTAGGAGGGTGTGCTCTCAGTAAATCCCTCATATGACCTACGATGATAGCATCCTGATGAACTGTGTCCTCTACTCTCCTAGGGGATCTATCCCTCTCTCTCACAACCTCCTGCTCATCTACCTGTCTAGGTCAAAGATGAGCTAGGACCTCATCTAATAAATGACGTATCTGAGAACCCTCTACTCTGACTATTCAAAATTTTGCCCCTCATTCCCCTGATCCAATTATTCTACCTAAACATTGTGATGAGGGCTAGGAGGGGGAGTAACCTGAGGGATTGGCCCTTGGCCTCCACCTCGACCTCTACCTCGACCTCTTCCTCCTCGCCTAGGCATGTTCCTACACATTACAATAATGAGTCTTAGATACTATACAACGAAGGTTAACAGTTGCGACACTACGTACGAGGTCAACCTAATGGGCTCGAGATTACCCAGAGCATCCAGTGTTTGTAACCTTAGCTCTGATACCAATCTGTAATGCCCCGTCTTAATAAAAAAAGAATGTTGCAATTGTGTTATAAAGGTGTAATATTTTTTTTTAAAAGTATTAATAATAAGTTATTTAATTGCATACATTCTTAGGTTATGCGACGTTACACTACTTTGAGTTTTCCATAAGTGTCTATAGTATTTCGCATTGCACATAATAATTCATAACATAAAAATAACATTGCATAATAATAAATTTCCATTCATGATAACATAATAAAGTACAAACATGTTTTCATACATTGCATTGATATGATATTACAATACTCATCCAACTTGATGAGGTAGTTCAAATAATAGTTACAAATGCAATTACATTGTTCACCTCTTATACAATTGAGGGATGTTTTCAAATACAAATTTACAATATACAATGATGAAGGTACATATAAGAAATCCATGTGCGAGCTCTCCATCCATGAAGCTCTCAATGCTACAATCAAACTAGGGACCCAACGGAGTAAGGTACACATTCCACCCAACCATGTGGTACCCATAGGTCCACCCCTCGTGCTAGGACATAGTAATAAGGTTACCTAGACCTAATCTACTAACCCTAGTCACTAGTACAAATAAACTATTGGTTACATTGCTTCCAGATTTTGACAATTGATTTGAAACACAAACACAAGGTTTAACTGTTATTCTAGTTGGAGTGTCATCAGAATGATGCATAGGTTACCCTAGTGTTTCTTCCTAGGTTCCCGCCCCCAATCCTTGGGTTACCCTGGTAACCTCTTACGAAACCCGGCCCCTATTACATATTGTTGCGGAATCGAATGCCTCTTAAGGAAACAAGACACCGATTTGCCATTCCAGGCCTTCTCAACTTATACTCATGACTATAGTAGCTCACAAGTCATAAGTGAGGCATGCACATCTTGTTAAAAGTTTTAAATCTAACTACTATGTCATTTAATTATCACTGACTTAGTTAACTATTTGTAAGTTACACTGATACAAATTTTTGTGTCGGCCCTTACAAACAACCACTCCCCTAAACATAACAAGGTTTCTAGGTTTTCATGACTAGGGTTTACCAAATGCACAATTTACATCTCACAATGATAATTAAATCATAATAGTACCAAACACCATGTTTAACTCTTGCACAAACCCAAGTCGATAAGAAATACTTTGAAAACAATAATACCCCCATTTTACCCAATTTTATTCTGGAAGACTTGAACAATTATAACTTTCCCATTTTGCCCAATTATAAAAGAAATAAACTAGTTTTAAGTAAATTGAATTACACATCTAACTTTTGGATATACTAAATCCATATATATATATATATATATATCAATTTGAAAATAGTATATTTGCAGATTGACTCAAGAAAATAATCACTTCATTTAATCTATCTTCTAATTTTCACAATTTCACTATAAATTCTATTCTATAATTTTTTTCTCAACTTTTATTAAAAAAATAAATAAATATTCAATTAAAACTTATTTACTTCCACAATATTTACAAATACACATATATATATATGAATATATAAAAGCATAAACATATATACATATATATATTTATACATATTTATATATATAAATGTAAATATTTTAAACTAAATTATATTAAATAAAATTCCAAATTAAATATTCACGAATTTTAAAAGTAAATTTTAAAAAAATAAAAAATAAAAAAATTATACAATGGTAAGGCTATGGACTCAGCCGTAGCCTTCCATTATGAAGGTCGGCTGCTGTACGCAGCCTTTCCAGGCTACGTCCAACAGTCTTAGACTGCTGTGTGCAGCCTTGCCAGGCTGCGCCCAGCACACAAGCCTATGGGGAGGGTTTCGGCCCTCCCCATTGGGGTTAAATTTTTTTTTAATTAAATAAAACACAGTTTCCGTACTGACAGAAATTTAATTCGTCATATATGAATTTTACAAAGAAAAATAAATGGCGATTTCACTGTAAATTTAACTATAAAAATTTACAATTAAATCTATATATTAAGAATATTAAATTCTTACAAGAATTTTAACTGAAAACTAAATAAATTTTCAAAAGATTTTACAGTGAGAAAGTTGGAAATAATTTCCACATACTTCTATAGAAATTCCAGATGAAATCACATGCAGAAATTCTCTTTTTTTTTAAATTCTTGTCCTAAATTATTTCCCGAAATTTCATTTTCCCTAATTAAACAAATATTTTCTTCACAAAGATTTAAACAATTTCTTCAGAGGTTTTCTAAAATCAACAATTCCTCATTATAGATGAATATTCTTGTCTTTCACAGTAATTCTTCACAAATCTATTCATTTAAACACAACAAATAATTTACAGAAGCTTTCCTTTCCAACAATTAATTTACAGAAACTTTCCTTTCCAAATCAACAAAATAACTTTTAAAGAGGAATACCTGTATTCCTTTGCTATGAAACCCTTGTAGTCTTTTTTGTCTGTAGGTTCCAATTCCTTCCCGCAAAGCCAATTTCCAAAATAACCAGCCACCAAGATTCTTTGGAGGATCTTCCACAAGAAATAACAACCCCAAATCACAGAGAGGTAACAACTTCTAAGAAAATTTATAATTTTTATCATAGTAAGAGGATATTTGCAAGTGCTCTGATAATTTCCCCGTGAGGAAATTGAATAGCCCCTCTGCAATTTCCCGAGATCCACAATAACCTCTCCATAACAAAATTTTCCAACAAACCAAATTAATGCAACTTCCACACTTGTTGAGAAGTTGTAAATATCTTCTCAACAACTTCTCGACAGTTTTTGCCCTTTTAATTTTGCATGCAAATTTAATTAATTTATTTAAATTTAAATCTTAAAAAATAAAAATTTTAAACCACATGCAATTTATTTTATTTTATTTTCTAATTTTCTAATTCATTTCAATACAATATAATTTACACACTTAATAATTTACCTTAATTAATTAATTTATTTAATTAAAATAGTTTAATCTTTTTAAGACCAACTATTTAACCAAATAAGCTAACTAATGTATTAAATTATCAAGTAAATAAATTTCAATCATATTTAAATATTAATTAAATAACAATAATTAAAGCACAATAACTAACATTAAAATTAACCAATATTTACCTTTTCAAAACAATTTAACCAACAGAAAATACAATACAACCTATGACTCAAAACTAAAAATTGACAATGTACTAAGACTAAGGTTAAAGACTGGACTAGGATAAACCTAACTACTATCTCCCGTTCAACATTTTCATTGAGTCTTGACACGCTCAGACCTGATTACACAGGTGGAGTCGGTGTCATGTACCTGAAAATCCTGCAACCAAGCAAATTACGTGCATACATGTATATATATATAAAGCATTAAGCAGACACACTGTGCGGAGAAAATCACAGATATCGCAGGGCACTCGCAAGCGAGTGATACGATTATGTTCTCCACACCAATACACTCACAGCAAACTGACGAAATAAATGTTGTTAGTCCATCATAAGCATGTGCATATCCATAAACAACTAAAAGTAAACATCTACACTAAATCATATCATGTCTGAAACAATAATCATCAAACAAGTAACATCATGTCACAGAATAATCCACCTTCGCTCAAAACCAGCAATCAAAGTATCCAACAAAACATCATAGGTCTAATAGTATGTAAAAGTATCAACAGAAAGCATAAGCATAAACAGAGGGGCACTAAAATTTACAATTATTAAATGCAAAAAAATTATAAAAATTCATTGTTAGAGTAGAATTTTTGAAATTTTGTTCAATGAATTTAAAGATAAACCTACTACAATTCATTCTAAAACAATAATGGTTCAAGTAGTCATTGAAATTAAAATAAGTTATTTTATTTGGGCTAATCATTTGTTATATTAGAGGTTTGGTTAGTTAGGGTTAGTTTTGTTTTGTTTCTTTTTATTTGAAGTTGTTTTTATTTCTTTACTTTTATTTTTCTTTTCATCTGGTCTTTGCTTTAGCAAATTCTACTTAACTTATCTTACACATGAGAGTTAATTCAAACATTTGTAAAATTATGTTGTGGAATGAAAATGATAAAACCATGCATAGTAAATACACACTTGAAGATGTACTACAAATCTATATGTGTGTGTGTGTGTCACATATATATAGGGGTAATCCCACAATAGTGGTTTACAAATTTTGGACTAGAAGACATCAAAGATAAGTACTACTATTTCATAAAGAAAATTTAACAAACATAGTTCATTTCCCACATTAATCCTTTTGATAGAAACTCATGATTAACTAGTTTCCACAACACCATTAACAGATTCAACAAACATAACCAACAACCATGAAAGATGAAATAGAAGACATGAACACATAGATATACATGGGGAAAACCCTTTTGAGTAAAAAACCCCACACTCCAAAATCCTAGATCACCATTATATTTGCTAGCAACAAAGTATGATTACAAATAGAATATCAAGTTGACAAAATTTACAAATTTTATATATTGTTTCATTCTGGAGAATATCTGGTAGCATAACCCAATGAGACAACCTCCCTTAGCAAGAGACATGAAATTCGGCTACATAGCCACACGACACGACCATTGGACTCTTGGCCTCTATCATATAGTTGCTTGGCCTTCACCTTCTACAAGATTCATCTCTCTCTCGGCTACCCAACCTCTCGGCCAATCCAGCAACCTAGCCTTTTAGCCAGTCCAACAACCCAGCCTCTTGGCCTGCATCTAGCCTCTCGACCTACACACAACCTCTCGACCTACACCTAGCTTCTCAACTTATCCACACATAGTAACCATGGCCTACCTAACTAGATTATCTTTTCCTCTCTCTTAGAATATTCAACTACCACACCCCTTTAGGGTTACACCTTGAGCCACATGCCATCATCCAACATTTTTGGCCATTAGATAAGCAGTTGAACAAATCTCCATCATCGAACTTAGGGTTATCCACCTAACACCATATTTCCTAGTCAAAGAGACATCCATTACTATCTCACCAGAGTTCACCAAGCACACGGGCCCACATACCATTTTTCCTCAATGTCATCACCACCTTTCGGCCTTTGATCACAATCCACCATCCTATTGGGTCCTACAATCATCGATTTCCAAGTTGCTAGATCACTAAAAAACAAAACTTCGAAACCTCATGTCAGAGGTTGTGATGTTCACATAACCTGTGACTCACCAATAGCACAGGGACAACCTTGTCACCCAAAACTCAAACTTCTGAACCTCAAGTCAGAGGTTGTGAAGTTTTCAAAAACCATGATATGCTGACAACAAATAGATCGCTATTTCATTCAAAACTCAAACTTCCAAACCTCAAGTAAGAGGTTGCGAAGTTCACAAAATTCATCACACACTGACAACAAAGGGATTAACCTTCACTTCATAGTCGCTAAGTTAGGAGGTTATGAAACTTTCGAACCTTGCGACATCAATTAGAAAAACTTGAAAACTAGTGACTTAACTCAGGCCGATGAAGGAGGAAATAAGAACTACTCAAGGAAGTCGATCAAGCCATTAAATTTGAGTCATATTTCTGAGCAATTCCCTCTTTCTCTCCCTCCTTCTGTCCTTCCTACCCTACCACTCCCTATCTGCCTCCTTTCCTCTTTCTCTCAGTGTCTCTCTCTCTATGCCTCCCACCCTACCACTTCCTATCTCTCTCATTCTCTCTCTATCCATCCTTCCCCCTCTCCCTCCCTATCTCCCTCCATCTCTCCTATCCTCCATTATTATCTAGTGATAACTAATTTTCAAACCTATCTTGGTAAAATATTTTATTACACTCAAATAGTTTATGCCTCCATTTCTACATTCTATTTTCCCATTGGACATAGTGTGCATGCTCCTTACTCAAATTCTCAAGAGCAAGAAGAACCTCTTTAGTCAATACATTATCTATCTCATTCACTTTGGTTTTCTCTTTTTTAAGTGTTTTTAGAACAAGCACAATCATACAACCCATTGAGATTTCCACCATTGAGTTTTGAACAAGAACAATGAAAAACATACAACCTCGTGTGTTGTAACATTTCATTAATTTATTTTTTCTATCATATTAGGAAATTGAAACATAACCTTAATTTATTTTAAGGTTCCTTTCATTACATTCATACTCTTTAAATAAGAAAAATATTTTGATTACAGTAATTTCAGGTTGGATAATGCTAGGTGTTATGAAACTTACAACACACATAGTATTGTAAAACTCTCTACACATAACAACCCAGTTGGTTAGTCACCTCTCAGTTCAATTTTATTATTTTTTATGTATCCCCCACTTGCAACTCCTCCCCAATCTCTCCACCCTTGAACTTAGAATAAGAACAATCATACCACTCACAACACACTATGTTTTGTAGGCTGTGATTATATTTGCAATAGTTGGAAGTGTTGAAACTGTATCAAAATAATGGAAGAAAAAAATTAACCACTTAGAAAAGGAAGTAAAAGAAAGAAGAATAATTTACAATCAAAAGAAAAGGAGGTTAATTTTTAAGGTTCCTTTCAATGCATTCATACTCTCTAATTAAGTAAAGGTTTTCATTACTATAGTTACATGTTTGAAAACACTGAGTGTTATGAAACCTACAACCCACAAACTATTATAAAACCATTTGCATGTAAGATAAATATTAACTCAACAAAAAGTAGTTTATTTTTGTTTAAGGTATGATTTGTAAGGTTTCAATTACATTCATAGTATTTTCAAAATTCACACATTGTCAAACATTGAGTGTTATGAAGCCTGCCACCTACATACTCTTGTGTAACCCTATACATACAACAACCCTATTGGTTACTCACCCTTTCGGTGAATTTGGATATTTTATGTATCCCCCAACTGTAAATCCTTCCCATCCTCCCCACCCTATAGCTTTGAAGTTGTAGAAGGAAATAACTAATAGGGGACAGTGTGTTTTCTAGTACTGGAAATCATGTGAACATTTTTTTTGTTCCAATTAGATGAAGAAAGTGAAATTCCATTTTTACTATAACAAAGAGTTCTAAAATTTGAATTTCCCCAATCCTTGCTCCTATGGAGGTGTTACGTTACACTATTTTTTATCTAACACACTTGTATTTTTGCACCAATTTATATATTCTATTCATGTTCATAAATAAAAAGAAGTCATAAATTATCCATTAGGTCAATTAGATTGGATTATATCTAGTTTAGGCTTGGTTGGAAAGTTTGATGTTATTGGTTTTTAATCATAATTTACCTATCAAATTTAATAAAGAATTATTATACATATAATTATACACAATCAAAGGTAAGATGGGAATATTTCATTCGAGTAGTTTTCATGATGCATGTTGATCAATAAAGGAAAAAATCAAAATGAATAGAAATATTGAATATTAATTTGTACTTTATGCAAGAATTCAAAATATTAGTAATTCAAATTTTATGTCGATATCAAGTTGAATGTTGTAATGTTTGATTTTATCAATCATGCATTAAGACTTTGTACATATAGTCAAACTCTTAAAGCTTAAGGGTATATATGTCTGAAAATATATACTACATGACAAGAAAGGAAAAGAGGATAAGAACATAAGTTTGGAAGTAAACTTTCTCACATTTTTTTTTAAAGAGAAAATTACAATAACTTTAAGTTGTAACTTGTGATTTATAACATATAAGTGAATTTTAGAAAGAAATAATTTAATCAATGTATTTATGAATTAGAAATATATTAATAGAAATATAGATTTTTAAAAAATGATGAATATTCCAAACATGACACTTGTCAATAAACATAAGCCTATAATAGAAGTCTATTAATTGTAAATAATGAAAGTTAAAATAGTTACTACAAGATTTTAAGTATAATTACAAGAAGAATGATTATGTCCCTTAACACCTCAAGTTCATTTTTTTTCCTATTTTTTTCTTAAAGAATTCATCCAATTTACAACATTTAAAGAATGTTTATTTATTTATTTTAAATTAGATTTTCTATTAGGATAATTAGTAACATGAGCATTTACAAAGACTCTCTTAATTAATATTCAATAATTTAAGAAATAAATTAAATAGAGCACCATTATTTATAATATTAAGAAGTTAACACTATTTTATACAATAACTAAAAATTTGTAGGGTTTTAGTGTTACCCCTCCTTATATTTCTGTTAACATACAAAAATGTTGAGAGACTTGACAATTATGTTTTATATTTGTTGGCAAACCATTTTGAGTTAAATTCTAAAATATTTAACAAAAATTCATTGTTTTTGATTAACAATAAAAGGTTTTGAAGGGTGCATGAAACCCTGAACAAAAAAGACAATGGCAGTAAAAATAGTTATAACTATTAAGGCTTACATTTAATATTAATGTCCAAAGGTATTTTTATAATGATAATAATGGATGAAGTGTAACGATGTACAAAAGATCCTACTTTTTACTTTAAATTTGACATCCATTTACTTGACACAATATTAATATTTAATGATAAACATAATATATCAAAAATAAATAGTCTAAAAATTTATTTTTTTAACATTAAATTTAAAAACTAATCAATATGTTTTTTTAAATTATAAATCAAGAAATACAATATATTATAAATCAAGAAGTAAAATATTTTAGTTTATTGATTTGAGATATCTTTTATTGATTAATTATAGTTAAAAATTTGATGAATACTATAAGAAATTTTAAAATTTTAATTGAAGCTCTATTTTATTTAATTACATCAAAAAGAACTACATTAGTTGATTTAGCTAAAAAATAAAATAAAATATGACAATTTAAAAAATTAAAATAAAAAAATAAAATTATAATAACCAACATTATTCTTCTCTTTGATAAAAATGAATTATAGAAAATTAAAATACTATCAACCAACTAGTAGCAATGCTGAAATTATTGGACATTCTAGGAAGACGTCGATACAATAGTGATTCCTCTAACAACATGTAATAATAGTTGATAGATATTTTGGGAGGTTTCTTGCAGTCACCGTATAAAAATGAATTCTAATAACCAATAGTATTCTTCTCTTTTATAAAAGTGAATTATAGAAAATTAAAAACTATCAATCAACTAGTAATTATGACAACAAGGAAATTATTGAAAATTTTAGGACATTGAAACAATAGTAATTGCTCTAACAACGTGTCGTAATACTCCACAGATATTTGGAGAGGCACGAAACTATATAAACAACAGAAATGGCAGCATCCATCGAAAGCAATTATTGACCTACTTTCAAACTACAATTATGATGACAACGTCGACATGATCTATCTTTAACCACATTTTTTTCTTAAAGATTGTCTCAATACTGCATTCAATATTTTTCCTGCGCACATGTATTGACTGGATATCCTCACAACCGACCTACTTTCAAACTTGGAATGAATACTTTGTCTAGTCATTTCGCTATAAATCCGCTGATAAGGGTGGCGCCTTACAAATCTTCCATCCTTTAAATCCATCAACTTCAACTTCAACGCTACCAGACAAATACTTACGCATAAAAAAATGACATTAGAAAATAAATCTCCTCCCACGCCTATATCTAGGGATGGATGGTTGAGGAGTAAATCTAGTTAGAATTGCAGTTGGAGTATATTTCCAATTTTAATGCTTTATCAAGACAATTATAAGTTTACTGTTGTAATGAATAAGGATTTCTGAATGGTAAATCTATTGGAGATTCCTATCAAATCATGACCATTTAGTTTTCAATGCAATAAAGATGTTTTTAGTCTACTATTATGATTAGTTGATATTGTGGCTTGTATTTGGTTTATTATGTGGATACAACAACTTGAGCAAGGGCCACTCAAGGTACTATCTACCAAATTCAATTTTCATTGTTATATTAGATGTCTCATGTTGTGTTCATTTCAAATAGGTTCATGGTTGTATGTGTTTTGTAGCATTACTTTGAGTCAAGCTCTAGAGTATTTAATTAGTTGAGTTGTGAAGATTCAATTGTTAGTGGTGTAGTTTATTCTATGGGTTCAAGTGTTAACAATTAACTAGTGACAACCCTAAGATTAGAGTACCCGTAGCCTAGGTTACAAATTAAGTTATTTACTATGTTCTACAAGTTTATGCCTTGCTTTCCATTTCATCATTTCCTATTTTATACACATGTATAAACCACCCACATCCAACAATATAGGTCATATATAGTCCTTAGGTGCACATATAGTTCCAACATCATCACAAGCTTATGAAGCCCTAGTCAATAATTAAATGAAGTCTTTGTGACTGTTTAGTTAACCATTCAATTAAGAATCTTCCCTCTGAATTGACTATTTATCCATGAAATGTCAACCTTAGATCATGGAAGATATTGGTTGGGCCTTGGGTTGGGCTATGAGGAACCCCCAATAGAGACCTTGGACAATGATCCTAAGGAAATCAAGTCAAATTAAGGTAACCCAACTAATAGGTCTAGAGCTTCCATTCCTTCAAATATTAGAAATTCAAAGGCATCAAACACAAGGTGAAACTAATTTGTTAGGTTAGCTTAATGATGGTTGTATCAAAGTCCCCCTCATTCAAGAAATCAAGGAGGTACCTATTTACACTAAGACAGTGAGAGAACTATGCCTAAAGAAGCTAGGAATAAAATGAAAAGACCTTCAAATTGTACATATCTTAGGAAAACTTATAGGCATTATGATGGGAAACATAACTATCCCTAAGTATGCAAACCCTAGAAGTCATGTAGTAGATGAAAAGATAAATAGAACTCTCATAAAGAAAAACTTTATTGACTTGGGAGAAACTATTAATTTGATGACTAAAGAAACAATGTAACTATTACAGTTAATAGAGATCAAACCTATACACGATATCCTACAAATGGTAGATAGGTCAACAGTTAAACCTGAGGATATAATTGAAGACTTGATGATAACACTGGATTCATATGAGTACCCTGTGGATTTCATGGTATTACAACTTTAAGCTAATATTGTAGGTTCTCCCCTCATCTTAGGAAGACCATGGCTACCAACAACATATGCATTTATAGGTTGCAGATATGAGAATATGATTATCTCTAATGAGAATGTGACATAGAATTTGGTCCTTTATCAACCAGCCCAAGCACATGTAGACGCTTTTGATTTTTCCATAGGGGTAGTGCTTGGATAGAAGGAAGGTAATGAAGAGTATGTAATACATTACATTAGCAAGAATTTGCAAGGGGCAAAACTCAACTATATAGTGATAGAGAAGGATATGTTGGGAATAATTTATGCACTCAATAAGTTCAAAAATTATATATAGACTATTCAATGTTCATGCACACTAATCACACAACAATAAAGCAATTCATGAGAAAACTAGTGGTTAGAGGAATACTGGTTAGATGGCTATTCTTGCTACAAGAATTTAATATTACAATTGTTGACAAGCGAGGAAAAGACAATGTAGTTACAAAATTTCTATCTAGACTACCAACCAAATCAAAAGATGTTGTTAATGACTCTTTCCTAGATGAGCACTTGTTTTCTTTATCTCTACCCACACCTTGGTATGAAAATATTGTCAATTATCTTGTAGCAAGAAAAACACCACCATAGTTCTCACTAGTAGAAAAGAGATAATTATTTCACAAGATTTTTCCCTACTCCTCAAATAGTTGGCTATCTATTCTACATAGGCCCAAATAATCTAATGCAGATATGCACAAGAGAAGACGAGGTATATGATATCCTCTGAGCCTTGTTGTGCCCTTAGCACACACACCCCGTTCGTAACGGGGACCTTCTTTTCTTTCGCCTCATTGGGTCTTTTGGGGCCGCCTCATTTTGCGTGCCCCTCTTTTTGATTTTCCGCATGGTCGATGTTGCTCCAGGGTATCATCATAAATTGACCAAGCCTCCGTTTTTGGTTTTTACTGCCCTTTGGGGCCTCGGGGTTCCCTTTGGCATTTTGGCTCTAGAACGGCCCTGCGCCCTTCCAGGCCCAGGCATCCAGAGTTCCCTTTTTGGGCTTCCCTGTCGCCTTCACCATCCTCTGCGGCATTCTCTGGGCATCTTTCTGCCCCTCGGAGCCCGCCCTGTCGTCTTCCGTTTAAATCCGACGAAAATCTCCCGGGTGGCGCATGCCCCTTTGGGCCCTGGGCTCCGGAAGTCCACTTCCAGACTTCTGTCTTGGGCTTGCCGCCTCCGGCGGCCACCCGTCCCTCGAACCTCGAGATGCTCCTTGCCATCGCTATTGGGTGACATGAGGTTCCTTCGGTGGCAAATTAAATCCTGCTGCCCTACCTTCTGGGCCCGACCGTCTGGAGTTCCATCCTCGGAACTCCATGACGGTTTTGCCATCGTCGACAGCGGACCTCTGCCTACTGTCCGCCTTCCGGGCCCCAAGGCTCTCTCCACTGTGGCCGTTCAAAAGCTCGTGAAATCAAACAGCGGCCATCGCTCCGCATCTTTCTGGCTGCCAGGTCCCGGAGTCTCCGCCGTCGCTGACTCAATTTGAAATTTCACCCACTTTTTGGCGCGACCGTACCAACATTATTGCAGGCATTAATGGCGGCTGGGGTATATAATGCCTGGCCCCCCAATGTCATTTTCACATTGTGAATTGGAGCGAAATTGTAAAATCGAGTATCTGGAGCACACCGCGAAGAACAACATCACGATCATTTGTGTCTGCATCACCCCATCGATTCCCGGTGGATTCCGCACATCACCACTTAACGAATTTGAGGTAGGCCATCCCTGTTTGCCCTCCCGTGTTTTTTCATCATTTTGGGGAATTTAAATGAATTAAATAACTGGTTAAAATGAAGGAAGTAGAAGAGCACTAAATGGCGCCCATTACCCATATCTTAGAAATCTCGCAAACCCGTTGGATTAGCCCTTGCCGCCGACTCGGGACTTTTCTCGGTCACGGCTATTCTTCGC
>VDFB02016658.1:0-45490 GCA_007258455.2 Sequoia sempervirens | reverse complement strand
GAAAAAATATAATCTAAGCATGAATGAGAGATTTCATAATTGCAATAAAGGAAATAAATGCAGTAGAATAAATCTTACACAAAAAATATATCCTATATTGTGCGTGACTCATAGGTTAGTACAATCAATATTACATCACACTAACAACACACAAATTGGAAGTCATTGCAATCATAAAATGACACTAAAATAAATCCTAAGTTTTCTTTCCTTCACTACAACACCGTGTAATTCTAGAGATTAGACCCCTACCAAATAGTCTTTCTGCCTAGATATAGGAATCAAATTCCCTTCTTGACGGTTACCGATTGGTTGCGATAACATCTTTTTGCTGCATAACTTTCTATCTTGTAAACCAGTGGCCGAGAAATAATAAATAACCAGCATGATTACATTTCCAGTGAAAAGACTCTAAACAATTCCTGAGCACTTCTAGATTTAACTCTCACCTCGTGGCCATTGATCCTGAAATAATTTGTATACCTCACTAATTGAGGATTGAACAACTATCACACATGCATGCTATCTTGCTATGAAATCAATTGGGAATGTAACTTAAATTTCCATCATATCACCATTAATTTAGACTGCATCACCATCCTATCATCTTGATTGTTCTCAGTTAACATGTCTCGCCAACCCTATATAAATTCAACAGGGACAACCTCACTTTTCCATCCTGCAGCATCAAACATGGCTAGCACTCAGAGCGATGGTGTATCCATGAATAATTTTTTCACCATTGAAGATATCGAGTGTAGTCCTTTTTTCAGGCGACTATCCAATCAATTAAAGGAGGTCTTCATGGTTGAGAGTGGGATTGCGGAGCAAGTGTTGTGTGACATATTAGGAGATACTTTTCTCAATCAGTTTCATGTACACAATGAAACACTCCTAGAGCATTTCATGTGCACCATAATCCACACTTCCAGTCATTGTGATTGAGGGATGAGGGTAGCAGAACAGTTAGTGAGACCATAGTTCCTTCACTGGGTAAACGTAGCCATCATCGGCCTCAACAGTTATCCACAGAGTGGACTGATAGGCGATTCCATTTTCATTGCTTCTATTCCTCATAATGAAGCCCTAGAGGAAGTGGCGACTCTCCTATGCATGGGACTTGTGAGAAACAATATGGAGCTGCTTGCTCAGATAGAGTGTCTCCAAGTAGTTATAGAAGTAGTTCATGTGCTAGTGTTCACCCTTTGTTCTTGAGAATAAATTCCTATTTTGATATTATATAACTCTCTGTTTCTATGTAATCGACAAAAAAATTGTATTTCCAATAGTACATATATTACATATATAATAAAATATAGCATTTTATTACTCCTAGTGTTGATTTTCTATATCATGACCAATTCTGTCTTGACTCTGGTTTAAATTTTGTTTCATTCGAATGAATTTTTATTTATTCAATTATGCATAATAGCTTTTGTTTACACTTTTAAATGATACTGTGTATGATGGCCACTTAATCTCTCTTGAAAACGTGTTTTGGAAATAATGTGTGAACTTCATGGAACTTTATAAATCATTGTCGTAGTTATAGGAAATACTTAGATTCCTGCTCAACCTTGAAAGACTTTGAAAAAGATATTATTGGCCTTTTTGAAAAGCTTGTGAACTTTTTCTATGGACTTCCCACACTTGAAAAGAGAGATTTGGAGTGTGCAGTGAGTTACGACAAAACCATAAAATACTGCCTGAGTTAAAGGACGACAAAGGAAAGAACTACAGCAGTTAAACGAGGAGTTAGAAAAAATGACCAAATTACCACCCAAGTTATAAAAACTTAACAAAACCCCACCCAACAAAAACTTAGCCAAAATTTGATATGGTGCACTGGTTTACGAAAGGGGATCCCAGAATTTTGACAACATCTTGTTAAGTTTGGTGATGATACATCTACTAAGAAATGTGGGAAAGTTTTAATTAGTTTTGATGGCAAGCATAATACATATGTTGTTCTTTGTGTCAAGGGTCTTCAGCATAATCTTTTGAGTGTAGGAAAAATGTGTAGAAAGGGATATAATCTTGTATTTCAGGATGGTGGTTGTGAAATTAGAAAAGGAAGCTTTAGAACTCTAGTTATTCCAGGAACAAGGATAGATAGGAATATTTATCATCTCAAAGGTGATAATGGTAGGTTTTTTATGACTCAAATCAATGAAAGTTGGCTATGGAATAGAAGAATGTGTCACATCAATTTTGATAGCCTTGTGAGGATCAACTCTACTCAATTTGTGAGAGATCTACCAAGAATTACAAATCCAATCAATTCCATTTGCAAAGAATGTAAGGTTGGGAAGAAAACAAGAAAGAGGTTCAATATCAAAGAATATTCTACCATAGGACCTTTGGATTTGTTGCATACAAACCTATGTGGACCTACAAGAATAGGAATTTTTCAAGGTGATAGGTATTTCATGTTGTTGATTGATGATTACTCTAGAATGACTTGGGTAACTTTTCTTAGAGAAAAATTAGAAGCTCTAGAAAAGTTTAAAGCAATTAAAGCTATGTTTGAGAATGAAATGGATATGAAAATAAAGTCCTTAAGGTCTAACAAAGGTGGAGAATTCACCTCCAATGATTTTAACAATTTTTTTGAGGATCATGGAATAAAGAGGCATTTGTAAACCCCTAGAAAACCTTAGTAGAATGTTGTTGTGGCAAGATAGAATAGGATAGTTTAGGAAGAAACAAGGACAATGATGAAGGAAGAAAATATAATAGATGTGTATTGGAGAGAAGTTATTTATACTCCAGTATACATACTCAACAGAGTACAAGAAAGAGTAAATAGTTCAAAGACTTTGTATGAACTATAGTATGGAAGAACTCCTACTCTCAAATATTTCATAGTATTTGGAATCAAATGTTATATCAGAAGAGATGGAGAAAACTTGGGAAAGTTTGATGCAAGGTCAGATGAAGGAATCTTTCTTGGATATTCTAAAATATTCAAGGCTTGTCAGTGCTACAAAAAGAGGTTGAAGAAGATAGTTGAAAATGCAAGCATCAAATTAGATGAAGAACCATATAAAATCTCAATACTAATAGAAGGATATGAATCTGATGAGTCCTCTTGTAGAGAAGAAGTAAAAGAAAAGGAAATGTAGGTTGAAGAGGAGGATGCTCTAGAAACGATTCCTAAGACTCCTAAGTATGTGTAAAAGAATCATTTTGAAGATTAGATCATTGGTGATAAGAGCATAAGCATGTTGATAAGAAGAAAAGTTTTTATCATGACAAAAGAATAGGTAAATGTGTATCTACTTTCTAAAGTAGAACCTAAGATAGTAACTGAAGCATGTAAGGATGAGAATTGGACCAAAGCTATGGAAGAAGAATTGATGCAAATTGAGAAGAATCAAACTTTGGAATTAGTCCCAAGACCAACAAATAATAATGTAATAGGAACTAAATGGGTATTCTAGAACAAGCTGAATGAGAATGGAGTTGCCAAAAATAAGGCTATACTTATGTGTAAGGGATACTCACAAGTGGAAGGAATATATTTTGAGAAAAAAATTGCTCTAGTGGCAAGAATGGAGGCCATTAGGATGTTTTTGGCCTTTGCAACACATAATAATTTCAAGTTTTATCAGATGGATGTGAAGTCTACATTCTTCAATGGCGAATTGGAAGAAGAGGTATACATTGAACAACCAAAAAGATTTCAGTTATCAAATTTTCCTAATATGGTTTGTAGATTGAAGAAGGCATTGTATGGTCTTAAGCAAGCTCCCAAAGCTTGGTATGTAAGATACTTGTTGCAGCAAGGATTCAATAAAGGTGTTGCAGATAGAAATCTATATTTCAAAGTTGAAGGAGAAAAAATATTAATTGTGGTAGTGTATGTTGATGATATAATATTTCGATAAAATGAAAGTATGTGCAAGAGATTTGCAAAAGAAATGTAGAAATAATTTGAGATGTCAATGTTTTGGGAGATAAATTTCTTCCTTGGGCTACAAATCAATCAAATATAAAAAGGAATATTCATTTCACATTCAAAGTATGTCAAGGAAATGTTAAAGTTTGGAATTAAAGGATCTAAACCGATATGTACTCCTATGGTTATTGGTTGCAAGTTGAGAAAGAATGATGAATCTCCTTGTTGTCACCAAATAACGCACCCTTGCTAAGTTGTAGAACTTAGCTTATTAGTGAAACATTGGATCTCTTCCAGGATCATGGGTCACCAATGACAGAAGAGAACCTCTAGAGATGGTTGGTTCCCTTGGTACTCACCTAATCTAACCTATATTACTATTGCTCACTAAGAAAAGAGATAAGGATAACATGAAAATGAAACCTAAACTCTAAAAGGTGATACACCAAATGATCATCAAACCTATTTTTTTGTTTTAATACACAATCTCCCAAAAAACCAGCTAAAATTCACACAACTCAATTCTTTAACATGCTTATACATTAGTATTTCATAAGAAATTTGATATGTTTACAACTTTACAAGGAAGACCAGATAAATATTTCACAAATAAAGAGTGTAAACATCAGTGACATATCTTATGAACTGTATAAGACATGCTTTTTGCTTAAAGGTGTTGAAATGAGACACCAAACTTGAGGATTTTGTTGGAAAAAGCAAGGACAGACAACTGAGAGGGGGGGGGTGAATCAGTTGTTGCAAAAATTTAAACTTTACAAACTTAACTTAACTTTAATCTTAGATCTGATGAATAAGAAATTAACCATAAGCAATTAACACATCAGAGAGACAAAGAACACCAAGATTTTTGTGTGGAAACCCTGTTAGGGGAAAAACCACGGTGGATGTCAATCCACAAGATTATACTCTGTTAAAAGTATAAAGAAGAATACTAAGGGGAATGAACATGCATTCAGGCTCACTACCTAGAGCTCACTGTTCAATTACAAATAGAAAACTCACTATCTTATAGAAATATTTGGATTAAAACCATCCAAAAATTTGAACTAAGAGAATGGCTTCTGTCCAAGCCTGATTATAGTTCCAATTAGGCATAGTACTTCTGCATACTTCGCTCAACCTTCTACACACTTGCTCTTCAATGATATTCACACTTATGCACACAATGTATACTCATCACACTAACCACACTTCGCATACTCCAAAAAATTGCTTCTTATATATCTACCACAAAGATTTCACCATAACAAAGTCAGCCAGAGGAAAAGAATATATTTTCAATGTCAGCTTAAATTCATAATTAAATTTTCAATGTGCACCCACCAATGTTGGCCACAACATAGTGGGGACCCAAATTCACTTCTCCCAAACAAGAATACTCCAATTAATCATGCCTCGAACATCCACAACACACTAGCATCAACATGTCGACTGAGAACAAGAAAAACTAGACATGCACAAGAAAATATTTTCAATCACGAGCTTCACTGGATCATATGGATGTACCAAAAAGATAGAGGACGAACTAGAGACATCTGAAAACACCAATAAATAGCAGAGAGACATCTGTGACAACCAAGATAACCAGGAACATACAATCTTCACTCATAAACTCTGATAGAGACTAGTAAACACTGTCAGACCACAACTTGCACACGAGTTCATGCGGACCTCTGAAACTTCCGATAGATGATCTAGACATACTCAACATTAAACCCTTTGATCCACAACAACTAACCTTTTACGTACATAACGTAATGCCTTCATGACCTGCATAGTTTCACTAGGAACCTGGAACACATTCACTTATAATTTTCTCAATATCCTCGACATATACAACACTCAGAATATCAAATGCTAATAGTGTTGACATCAATGAAAACCATGTATCAACATCACATCACACCATCCAATAATTTCCCAACAGATTTATATATCAAATCACAAAAAAATGTGTCAATCATTTATACACACACAATGAAATGTCTATTAAGAAGGAAAAACCACTAAATTTTATTGATAAAAGGTGTTCTTACTACTGTATAAAAGTCTGAAAGTGGGCTACATATGTTTCTCTAGCATGAAAGAACTTAGAAAAGTTACAATACAATGCTCTAAGAGAGAAGAGAACTAGAGAAAAAACTGCCTAAGGCTTGCTTTTATGTTTTTCAATAGCTTACAAGATATTAGGAACATGTGTTGAGGAAGTCTTCACTCCTTGCTTGGTAAAACCTTCTTTGATCGTTCAAAAAAAATATGCCTACTTTTTAGCCCCCAAAATTGCTCCAAAAGGTTGTTTGAGTGGTGAAAAAGTTATTCCTTGACCTTGTGTGCCATAAAATCACCAAAACAGCTCCTAGATGCCCTCAAAATACATCAAACTACCCTATATATGCTCCATTTGTTTTTCACAATCACCAAACTACTCATAACTTCTCAACAACTATTAGAAACATAGTTGCATGCTTTTAGGCACATGTGAAAAGAGGTTTGAAAGTGAAAAACTGCCTCAGGGAATGAGAGATCTTCCAAGGTGGTTTCTTGACACTTAACATCATCATAAATCCCCCTTTACCCTTACAATCTCATCCTATCTTCATATACTTAATGTTGATTATCTTTGAAAATGGTGTACTGCCTTGTATCTCTTGAAAATCTACCTACTGTCACTCAAATGCAAGAAAAACTCCTTTGATAGTCTTTATACTCAACCTACTGTCAAACAAAATATCATCACCTCCCACACTCTAACCATCAGAAACACTTTTTAGAATGATAAGTTCTTGATTCCATAGCTGAATTATTTCCTTTGCTTCTCTAGCAAAAACCCTATGTAGGAGAAAAAAGGAATGAGTCCATTCTCTCTGTTTAAGTCTTTTAAGATAACATTGCCAAATTGGAAGATTTTGAACTTGCTTCTAGTTCATGTGATTTCCAAATCTCACTCGAATGACTCCCATTGACACCATACGTGTTCATTAAAGGAAAATCTATTGACCTTTCTGTTGGAACTATTAAAATCTGATGTTTTTACATGTTTTTCATCCCCCTGAGTTTCCAAAATAATTATCATCATGAGCACAGGGGCCTTCCATCTTGACATTTTGCTTGCATTTTGGCCTATTTTTATCCCATAAATCTTCCATGTCTGCATTTTCCACATTTTGGTCCGTATCGGCATAAGTCTGTTTGGGTCTCCCCGACCCATTATGTTTTTCTGCTAATATTTTATGTTTCTGGTGTTTCAACAAGACCTTTTATTTGTCTCAGCGACTGGCTTTTTTCCTGTGGGTGGCTATCGGCATGACATTTGTGCTGTTTCGGCGACCGAGGATGAGCATATCGGCATGATTTTGGCCGTCGGGCTGAGGTCTTAGCGATTTCTAATTATCTTGGTGACCGGCAACTGAAGGATGCATATCGGGGGGAGTCATAGCTATCATTGCAAGGTCTTGGCGAGTGGCCTTCGGTCTTGCTGACCTTACACATGGAACCTCTTTAATTGATCTTTTGGTGGGACTGTGGTGACTTCAGTATATGTCTTAGTGAATGCATATGGGTCTCACAGATGGAGCGTAATGTGAACCTTTGTCAGTATGAGTTTCACTTTCTCTTGGCGATCTATGGTGTTCGGGGTGCTTTGGTATAACATAATTCAATCTTCGAGAGGTCTCCCCGACATTGGTTTGTCTCGGCAATATTACACACGAGAACTGTTTCAGTGAGAAAATCCGGATGTCTTGGTGAGGATGAATATAACAAATGATACTGCTCGGTGTGACTTTTTTCTTTCGGTGTGTGGTCTTGGCGAGATGCCCATGGTCTCACTGAATGGAATGCAGAGGTCGCTTTGTCAGCATAAAAATTGGGTTATCACAGCAACTTGAGATATATGAAGACCTTCGGTGAAACAAAGGTAATCTGTATAAGGTCTCCCTAATACCTTTGAGTTATAGCGAACTGGGTGAAATAAAAAGTGCATTTCGGTGAAAGACCTCTTATGTCTCAGCGACTTGGAAATGATAAAGGAATTTCGGCCTGACAGAGTGAGTTTGATATGTTGTCTCCCCGATATCACGATGTCATAGCGAAACACAAGGGGAACAAAGGAATATTATATGGCTTCGGTATGACCAACGGAATGCTATAGCGGCATACAGGTGGCAAAGACATATATTGGTAGGACATAATGTGATCTACGGGACATCTCCCCGACTCAGATATGTCACGGCGAAAGCGAATTACAAAGGCGGAGCGATTAACGATTGAATTTCCTTCGGCATAGCTGTTGCATTGTCTCATCGATTGTTTCATTGATGAATAACAGAATTTCAAGCACTGAGGCCGACATGTAAAATGCTTGAAGACCGTTGCTAGCCAACATAATTTGAACTCGAATTCTGTGGAGGGCCGACATGGTTTTTCAATATGATTTATTTTCTCATGCTGGTGTATAAATAGGCATTTTGTAATTGTAAAATCAGGGCCAGTTATTAGATATTCGATATATTGCAAGTAGATACAGTAGAATAAAATTATCAGATCAGAGACTATTGTTGCATGATTTCAGAATGGAGGTATTTATGAAAGTCAATTGATGTTGCTGCATTTCTTTGGTGTCAATTATCTGTTGAATTGAATGAAAATACTGCTAAGTTGTCTCCAAGATTGATGCTTTCTGGTTGTTTAAATTGACATAACAAGTTTATGTTTAGTTTATCAATACACATTTGTTGTAGTTGTGTGATTGATCAATTGGTTCTTTCAAGCAAATATTAAATCCTTTTTGTTGATCACAGTAATCAGAGAGATTCATCTGGATTGGTAAAGTAGAGCTTAGTAGTTACAGAATTGCATGTTTATACAAGTTGTAAACATAATATGTGCCAAATAATTTGAGTTTTCTCCGAAGAGGTGTTGTTCATATTGATTTCATTTTGACTCCACATACCCAATAAGGCACTGGTCTCTTCAATTTCATCATTTGATTTCATTCAATTTTTATATATTTGTTAGTTAAACATTTTAGGATTTAGATTAAGAAAATTGCTATCAAGTTTGAATTCATTTGTTCACCTCCATTTGCCATAGTGAACAAATTGTTGTAAGAAGTATAATAATAATTATGTTTAATTCAGAGAGGTACACCCACCCAAGGTTTAGCAGCACCTAAAGAGTAGAAGGTTGAGTTCTCTTGACCTTGTCTTTTACCCTAAAGCGTATCAAGAGATTGGCAGCCTCTTGAGGCATTCAACCTGCGTTTTTGAGAGCTAAAAAATTGGCGACTCTACTAGGGAATACACTTAGAATCAAGGCCTTAATCATAGAGTCAGGAACTTTATACAGACTCCACTGGGAATAAGAAACATCAAGCATTTTCTCATTTTTGATAAAAGTGAGTGGTGACTCTGACAGAAATTTTGCAGCTGTTCATCATGAATGGAAGATCTCAATACAGGGGAGGTCATACTGGAGCTCCTACTGGCAGTAGCAAATGGACACACAAAAATGACAAGGTTGATAAGGGAAAAGGGATAAGTGAGGACATGTGCCTGACTGGCAAAGACAAAACATCAAGAGCACATTGTGAAACATATGATACATGGAGTAATAATTCAAGTGCAAAACTTTGTACTCCAGAAGACCAAAGAAAGCCCTTCTTTTCTCTTGATCCTTAGAAACAGGTTGAGTTTGAAGCTACATGTGAGGTTGAACGAATTAGAATTCAACATGAATATGATTAGAAGATGGAAGGTAACCAAAATGACTCTATTAATCATGAGCTTCCTGAGGAAGTAAAAGCACAGTTTGAATCACATAGGAAGGAGATAGAAGAGCTGAAGGCTGCATTGTAGAAAGTCCAAATTACTTCTCAGATAGCTAAGTCCCCCCTGAAATATGTACCACCTCATAAGCAGGGTAATCATGGTGCAGGGCCTTCAAATCCACTAGTGTCTCCTCACCATCAGACAGGAAATTACTATAATCAACCAAATCATCCACCTCACATTCCTACTCAGCAGCCAAATGTGCATCCACCTCTTGGTCAGCACCACATCCCTCAACAAAATGCACAATACAATAATCTTATGCATTAGTATCAATATCCACCTATCCCTCCCCCTCACCAGTATGCAACAATGATCAGGAAGTTTGATTTGGCAGGGTTCCATCTATGCCCTTACCCTATGGATAGCAGCTGGAGAGGTCTGGTCCCTAAATTTACAGGGAACAATGCAGTCACTGCTGAAGAACATTTAAGGAATTTCAATATGTTCATCCAAGACATAGGTATGCCATATGAAGATGTGCATATGAGGCTATTTATGATGTCACTTATTGAGGACGCTAGGGATTGGTTCAACAGTTTGCCAACATCTGCAATTGATTCTCTCCAAGTATTTCAGAACCGATTTCTTGAATAGTATGGAAATCTAAATGCACCAGATGCTGCTCTTCATGAACTGATGCAAAATCTAGAAGAATCAGAATGACTCAATTTATGACTTCAATCGAAGATTCAACAAGCTGCAGACTAAGGTACCTCCTGGATCAAGGATGCCAGATTCTATCGCTTTGAGTGTCTATTTAAATGCATTTGATCCTAAAACAGGGTATGAACTAAGAAATAGATTCCCAAGAGATCTGGCTGAAGCTCAGAAGATAGCATTAAAAATTGAAAACAACTTGAAAGCTGTTGGTATAATCAGTAAAAGAGACAACCTGAGGCCTCCTCAACAAAGCAACAATTATCAGTACAGACATGAGAATACATACATAAATGAGACAGAAATGAGAGGCCTAGGTTACATGACATGCCTTATATTACAGACTGGAAGGATGGAAAACCTATAACAGCTAGGCCAAGAAACAAAGAGACTCCTGATCCACTGAGCAAAAGGGGAACATGTATGGTGAGTGATAATTATTTCTGTGAAGTTTGTGATTAGCCACATTCTCTAGATTATTGTGTTGTAGACCGAAGATTGCAAGAGGAGGGAATGTTAACAAAAAACAATGGAGAAGATCATACGGTGTATTTGACTTCAAATACTTTTCACCATGTTCAGGAGAGGTACTCATCTTCAGAGGATGAAGGCTATGAGTATGATGTTTCTAATCAGAAGTACAATGTCCATATGGTTGAACAGTAGATCTTCTATGACTCTGAAGAAGATTATGAAGAAGATTATATTGAGCCACATTGTGTTGAGGCGCCTGTTTAGTGCAGTGTGAGGAGACTCACTGAAGATGAAAAAGAGAGAATAACTGATGTTGTAGTTGAGGGAGCAAGAAGTAAATACTAGTTGAGAAACAAAATAGTAAATGAGAAGGAAGGCGTTCCTGGGGGAATCTTTATGAAAGACAAGAAGGTGACTCATGGAACTGTGAAGAAGTCGGAAAAGAGAATGCCTAATAAAGATGAACAGAAGCTTGTCCAAAAATAGGAATTTAAGGAAGAAGTGAAGGAATTACATAAAAAGATACAAATGCCTGACCAGCCTGGTAAAAAAGAAAAAGAAGAAAGCAGAGGAGAAGTTCCAGAAAAAAAGAAGACTGCTAAGGTAGAGTGCTCTCCTTTTGACTTCACTCAAGCATTGTCCCAGGTAAAAATGTTTGTCCCACTACTTGAAATGATGAAAATAAAAGAATATAGGGACATTGCTATTCAATTGATAGCAGGTGGAAATGATAAACATGTGAATTCTGAGAATAGTGTAGCTATTAAAGTAGTCAATAGGAAGGAGAAAGTAAATATCTCAGTGGTCTACTTGAGTGATGTATTAACTACTCCCCCTCAAGTGGATCCTTTTTTCACTACATTGCTTATAAATAACAAACTGCTGAGGAATTGCATGATAGAATCTGGTGCTGCTATAAATATCATGCCAGTAGGAGTTATGAAGCAACTTGGTATGTGGGTTGATACATGTGAAGGGAAATGCTATGCAATGGATAACAGACCTATTCCTGTGATAGGCATTATGAGAGGATTTGAAGTCAAGCTGGCTACTTATCCACAGGTGGCTTATAATATAGATATCACAGTGATTGATACTCCTCTACAGTTTGGTATGCTTCTGTCAAGACAATGGACAGCAGCAGTTGGAGGAAATGTCCAGTTTGATTTATCTTATGCTACTATCCCAGTGAATGGTCAGGATGTCAGGTTGTATAGGGAGCCAAGAATGAACCAACTTGTTGATTGTGTACCACAAGATTAGATCAATTGTTTTTGTGATATTGATCTTGGGAATTTTAAAATTGAACTAGCTCAGCTAGAATTGACCAATAGTGATCCGATTGAAAAACATGCTGCACAAAATTGCAATGGCGTATGGAAGATTTTTTTTGATGGGGCTTGCAGCCAGGAAGGAAATGGAGCTGGGATTGTGTTTGTTTCCCCTAAAGGTATTACTTTTAAATATTTATTTATGTTATCATTTGAACGTACAAAAAATGTGGCAGAGTATGAAGCTTTATTGACAGGTTTGAACATAGCCGTGAAACACAAGATTAAGTTGTTGATTGTTTTTGGTGATTCTGAGTTGGTTGTTTCACAAATTAAATCCAAGTATGCAGCAAAGCACAAAAGATTAAAGCAATATAGGAATGTTGTATGGGACACAATTTAATTGTTTGATGCATTTTCAATTGAGTGGATTGACAGATCAAAGAACATAATGGCTGATTTTTTAGCAAATGTGGCGCTGAAAAGAGATGATATCACATTGGCTGGCGTTTCACAGATTGAGTTCAAGACAAGGCCTGTTATTCCTAATAACATTTATAATTGGAAATTCTTCAATGATGATACTGGCCTTTTGAAATTCCTCAATTGTATAGATCAGTATGAAGCTTAGGAAATTGATTTCAATGCTTTTGTTGATGAAGTTGATGGGAAGCAAACAGTATTTGGAAAAGAAATATTGCAGCTCAAAACAAAGAAGCTTCCTAAGGGCTTAGTGGCACTAGAAAGGGTGTATGATGGAAATGATCAGTCTCTTATGAAGCAAACACTAGTCAGAAAGGAAGATGTTGAAGAGATTAACTTGGAGACTGAAATAGCACCAAGAAAGGTGTACATTGGGAAGAAAATAAGCCCAACGATTAGAAGAATGCTGATAGAGTTGTTGAGAAAGTATAAACACGTTTTTCCATGGTCTTATGAAGATCTGAAAGCATACAGGGAAGATTTATTTCAGCATGAAATACCATTAAAGCCAGACACCAAGCCTTTTAGACAGAAGCAAAGGCCTATAAATCCAACACTGGAGCCTAAGATGCAAGAAGAATTGACAAAGCTCAGACATGGAGGAATTATCAAACCAATCAGGTACTCAACGTGGGTTTCAAATTTGGTTCCTATGAGAAAGAAGAATGGTGATATCAGATTATGTGTGGACTTCAGAAATCTGAACATGGCATCTCTCAAGGATAATTATCCTCTACCCAATATGGAGGCTATATTGCATAAGGTGACAGGGTGTGAACTATTGTCTATGATGGATAGGTTTTCAGGGTATAACCAGGTTAAGGTTAAGGAATCTGAGCAATATAAAATAGCATTTACAACTCCTTGGGGAACATATGTATACATAAGAATGCCATTTGGTCTTACAAATGCTAGAGCGACTTTTCAAAGAGCTATGGATGTGGCATTTGCAGACTTGATCAATGTTATTATGGTAGTGTACCAGGATGACTTGACTGCTTATTCAAAGGAGGCTGAAGATCATGTGCAACATCTTGAAAAGGTATTTATTAAAGCTCTTGAATTTGGTATTAGTTTAAATCCAAAGAAGTGTCATTTTGCAGTTACAGAGGGTAAGCTCTTAGGACATATTGTTTCAAAGGATGGAATTAGAATAGATCCTGAGAGGGTTGAAGCTATTGATAAAATTCCTATTCCTAAAACTGTCAAGGCTATACAATCATTCTTTGGACAAATTAATTTTGTCAAGAGATTTGTTTCTAACTTTGCTGAGATCATTAAGCCTATATCAAAAATGTTGAAGAAAGGACAGAAAATGGAATGGACTACAGAGGCCTTGGAAGCTTTTATATCTATCAAAAGGGCTATCAAGGAGGCTCCTGTCCTTAAATCTCCAGATTTTGCAAAGCCTTTTCATATTTTTTCATTTGCTTCAATGCATATTATTGCTGCTGTTATGTTACAAAAAAATAAGGATGGTCATGAGCAACCTGTGTCTTTCTTCAGTAAGTCATTACAGGGGTCTGAATTGAAGTATGATATAATGGAAAAATAGGCATTTGCATTGGTAAAAGCTACAAATGCCTTCAGGCCATATCTTGTTGGAGCAAAGGTGATTGCTTATGTCCCTCATGCAGCTGTCAAAGATATCTTGACACAGTCTGAAGTAATAGGAAAGAGATGCAAATGGATTAACAAGATTCAAGAATTTGACATGGAGATACAGATTACCAAATTAGTAAGAGGTCAAGGCTTGGCTAGGCTGATGGCAGAATCAAATATTGAAGCAAATTAGATATGCAATGTTGAAAAGGGGATTGTAATTGCAAGCATTGAGCACACTCCTTGGTATACTAATATTATGCATTACCTTAAGCACATAAAGTGTCCAGAGGGATTGAGTGACAACCAGAAGAGAACTCTAAAGTTGCAAGCATCTAAATATGTTTTCATGGATGGATATTTGTTTTGGAAGAACAGGGATGGTATACTATTGTTATGTCTAGATGAATTTCAGGGCAAGCATGTTTTAACTGAAATGCATGAAGGAGTTTGTGGAGGACACTACTCAGCAAAAACAACTGCACACAAAATTCTCAGGGTAGGTTATTATTGGCCAAAGGTTTTTAATGATTCTTTTACACATGTGAGAAGATGTGAAGCTTGCCAAAAGTTTTATGGAAAATTGAAGTATCAGGGTGCTCTGCCACTTCGACCCTTGCAAGCTGATGCCCCTTTTCATCAATTGGGAATTGATTTCATTGGAGAGATACAGGAAAATTCAAGTGGAGGACACAAGTGGATACTAGTTTCCACTTACTATTTTACTAAGTGGGTAGAGGCCCCAACTAAACAGGCTACAAGCAAGGTAGTGACTAGTTTCCTGATGGACAACATTATCACCAAATTTGGTACACCACTGAGGTTGATCACAGATAATGGGATGTGTTTTAGGTCAGATGAATTCAAAAGCTTCTGTGATGAGTATGGCATTACTATTTATTATGCAGCTCCTTACCATCCACAAGCTAATGGTCAAGCTAAATCCAGCAATAAGAGTCTCTTGAAGATTATAAGGAGGATGTTAGGTCAAAACAAGAAGGCTTGGGATTCAAAGTTAAAACTGGCTGTGTGGGCTGATAGAATTACTATTAAAAAAGCAATTGGAAAGTCCCCATTTGAATTAGTGTATGGAGCACAGGCCAGGATGCCTTTGCAGAATTTGTTACTAGTCTACAGGTTTGTCCTTCAGGAAGATTTGGATGTTCCTGAACCTATGGAAGACAAAATGGAGCAACTAGCTGAACTTGATGAAATAAGGAGGGTTGCTCAAAGTCAAAACATGAAGTTATAGACACAAATGAAGTATCTATTTGACAAGACAGAAAATGATAGAAAGTTTGAAGAGAATGACTTGGTGTTGATGTGGAATACAAAGTGTCAGGAGAAGGGCAAGCATGGTAAATTTGAAGCTTTGTGGTTGGGACCTTTTGCTGTTGTTGGAAAGAAGGGTGAAGACTCATACTATTTACAGAATATGGCTAGTGAAGATCAGGAATTGCCTGTTCATGGGAAATTCTTGAAGCAATTTTTCTCTTGAGCAACATAGAGGATTAAGGGTTGCCAGTGCATGGACAACTCTTGCTTATCATTTTTAAAATTATTTTCCATGCACAATAGTTTAGGATTTCATCCATCTCCATTTCACTCCCATTTTCCATTCGTCTCCATCTTGCATTCACTTTCCATTCATTCACATCGCCTTTCACTTCATTTCTGCTCTCTGGCTCATCATTTTGTGTCTGGTTTGCTCACCCAAAGATGTGGATCCTTGCAATGATCTTACTATCATTCATCCCCAGACGAAGCCACTATTGGAACTATTAAAATCTGATGTTTTTACATGTTTTTCATCCCCTTGAGTTTCCAAAATAATTATCATCATGAGCACAGGGGCCTTCCATCTTGACATTTTGCTTGCATTTTGGCCTATTTTTATCCCATAAATCTTCCATGTCTGCATTTTCCACATTTTGGTCTGTATCGACATAAGTCTGTTTGGGTCTCCTAACCCATTATGTTTTTCTGCTAATATTTTATGTTTCTGGTGTTTCGGAAAGACCTTTTATTTGTCTCAGCGACTGGCTTTTTTCCTGTGGGTGGCTATTGGCATGACATTCGTGCTGTTTCGGAGACCGAGGATGAGCATATCGGCATGATTTTGGCCGTTGGGCTAAGGTCTTAGTGATTTCTAATTGTCTTTGTGACTGGCAACTGAAGGATGCATATCGGGGGGAGTCATAGCTATCGTTGTAAGGTCTTGGCGAGTGACCTTTGATCTCGCTGACCTTACACATGGAACCTCTTTAATTGATCTTTCGGTGAGACTGTGGTGACTTCAGTATATGTCTTAGCGAATACATATGGGTCTCACCGATGGAGCGTAATGTGAGCCTTTGTCGGTATGAGTTTCACTTTCTCTTGGCGATCTATGGTGTTCAGGGTGCTTTGGTATAACATAATTCAATCTTCGAGAGGTCTCCTTGACATTGGTTTGTCTCGGCGATATTACACACAAGAACTATTTCGGTGAGAAAATCTGAATGTCTTGGCGATGATGAATATAACAAATGATACTGCTCGGTGTGACTTTTTGCTTTCGGTGTGTGGTCTTGGCGAGATGCCCATGGTCTCGTCGAATGGAATGCAGAGGTCACTTTGTTGGCATAAAAATTGGGTTATCATGCGGCGACTTGAGATATATGAAGACCTTCAGTGAAACAAAGGTAATCTGTATAAGGTCTCCCATATACCTTTGAGTTATAGCGAAGCGGGTGAAATAAAAAGTGCAGTTCGGTGAAATACCTCTTATGTCTCGGTGACTTGGAAGTGATAAAGGAATTTCGGCCTGACAGAGTGAGTTTGATATGTTGTCTCCCCGATATCATGGTGTCATAGCAAAACACAAGGGGAACAAAGGAATACTATATGGCTTCAATATGACCAACGAAATGCTATAGCGACATATAGGTGGCAAAGACATATATCAGTAGGACATAATGTGATCTACGGGACATCTCCCCGACTTGGATATGTCACGGTGAAAGTGAAATACAAAGGCGAAGCGATTAATGATTGAATTGCCTTCGGCATAGCTGCTGTGTTTTCTCGCCGATTGTTTCACTGATGAATAATAGAATTTCAAGCATTGAGGCTGACATGTAAAATGCTTGAAGACCGTTGTTGGCTGACATAATTTGAACCTGAATTTTGTGGAGGGCCGACATGGTTTTTCAATATGATTTATTTTCTCATGTTGGTGTATAAATAGGCATTTTGTAATTGTAAAATTAGGGCCAGTTATTAGATATTCGATACACTGCAAGTAGATATAGTAGAATAAAATTATCAGATCAGAGACTATTGTTGCATGATTTTAGAATGGAGGTATTTATGAAAGTCAGTTGATGTTGCTGTATTTCTTTGGTGTCAATTGTCTGTTGAATTGAATGAAAATACTGCTAAGTTGTCTCCAAGATTGATGCTTTCTGGTTGTTTAAATTGACATAACAAGTTTATGTTCAATTTATCAATACACATTTGTTGTAGTTGTGTGATTGATCAATTGGTTCTTTCAAGCAAAGATTAAATCCTTTTTGTTGATCATAGTAATTAGAGAGATTCATCTGGATTGGTAAAGTAGAGCTTAGTAGTTATAGAATTGCATGTTTATAAAAGTTGTAAACATAATATATGCCAGATAATTTGAGTTTTCTCTAGAGAGGTGTTGTTCATCTTGATTTCATTTTGACTCCGCATACCCAATAAGGCACTGGTCTCTTCAATTTCATCATTTGATTTCATTCAATTTCTATATATCTGTTAGTTAAACATTTTAGGATTTAGATTAAGAAAATTGCTATCAAGTTTGAATTCATTTGTTCACCTCCATTTGCCATAGTGAACAAATTGTTGTAAGAAGTATAATCATAAGTATGCTTAATTCAGAGAGGTACACCTGCCCAAGTTTTAGCAACACCTAAAGAGTAGAAGGTTGAGTTCTCTTAACCTTGTCTGTTACTGTAAAGCGTATCAAGAGATTGGCAGCCTCTTGAGGCATTCAACCTGCGTTTTTGAGAGCTAACACTTTCAAATGAATAAATTCACCAGACTCAACAACAACTTGAACTCAAGCTTTCCTAAAGAAAACTATCCCTTTGTCCTCATTAAAGTAATAGAATGGTGATTGTCTCCTTAGTTAATTCTAATGGTTGTTGATCTTCCAACCCTAATGATCATGTTCCATTCCTTATTTGAAGCATCTCCAATGGTCACTATCATTCTTATTAACTATCCTTACTCTATAACATAATCTTTGTTAATTCTTCTTACCTTTTACACAACATATAGATGTTCCAATGAATTAATTGTAGTTATAGGAAGAAACTTTCCAGTGATAGATAGTAACTTTATTGATGGCATTTTTCATGACCATTGAGATATGTAGAGGTATCATTTGCAATTCTTCCTTCTTGTTGATGTGTGGACTATGTCTTCTATGTTCAGCAAACTGTCATTAGCTTGTATAGACTACAAAGATATCCTTGTTGCCCCTTGAAATCGTACCACAAGCCTTGGATTGTAGCTGCTCACTCATATGTGCTTTTTGGTTGTGATAGAGGTGCCTTTTCCACTATATTTCTTAAGTTTCCTTGTGAATTGTAGCTGCTAATGAATCAATTGTTTTATATACACAATTTTCTTGAAGTGCCTTCTCAAGACCTTTTCAAAACAACATTTGAGTCACACAAACTACCTCATATTATGCATAGGTTTGTAATTATTTTATCAACTGTCCATGTGGTATGACTATACTAGGTCACACATGTAACTATAATTTGGTTTATGATTACACAGTCCTTTGATACCCTTAGAAAAGATCAAGATTAACCACTTTGGGTTGTCACTTGTTGTCAAGTATGAAGCCCCTGTAACCTAGTAATACTACCATCTCTATCATGCTCCCAATAATGATTCTCAAGTATTAGAACAATACCTTAATGTATGATGAAATTCATATCTTCATGGATAAGACTGTCTCTTATCATTTGATCACTAGACTGCCACTCTTCATATGATCACCATGAAACTAATGCCTTGTCATCTTGCATAATCCTTGATTTTTTCATGCATTTCTACCTTGTCTAAAACCTTTTAAGTGCCAAACTAGCACACAAAGTTCAAGGATCCCTTTTTTTTAAAATGGACTTAATTATAATAAAGAAAAATTGTACACCTCTAAACATAAAAAGCCAATCTCAACCTCAAAACTGAAGATGCATTGTCTTCATATTTCCTTATTCTTGTATACCATCAAAAATTTTGTTTGGAAAGTGCTCTTCAAATTTCTAACAGTCATAGTGGACTATCCCTTACACCCTTATTGAACACTATCTTGAATAACTTGACATGAGACTTGTCATTGTTATTTCCTCCATATTTATCATCTGGTACAATGAAACCTTCATTATAAAACCTTGAAGACTATTAATCTTTGCTTGCTTTGGCTTTGGGATTATCCTTTATTGCATGGTCCTTGCCTTGCTTTTGGAGATGATTGTCCATTTGATTATGACTATATTATACGGTCTATGTGATTGCTCCTCTTTTGAAGTTTTATGTTCTTATGATTATACAAATAGTTCACTATTTTCCCAACACTGCAGATCTTCAATACATCAAGGTTAACAAGCAGTTTTCCAAGAGCACATTGCAATGCTATTAGAAACTCTTCAATAAATTTTTCATTCTTCTTATAATACTGATGATACTTTTGCATCACACAACTCAAGGAAACTATCTTAAACCACATTCCATGACTATCAAGCACAATCCTTAAGTCTTGCTTTCAAGATCACAATCAAAATCCTCCAATGTGTGACTTCATATTTATGGACTGTCATATGGATCTTTGTTGTCCACTTTATTATTGTTTCCCTTTTGAGCCTTCACTTTCACATGCATGTCTATGTATGGATGGAAAATAATGAATTTTAAAGGCCCTCCAAAAAGAATACTTTTGTTTTCTAAGGCTCTATTAACCCTTTGCACATAAAAAATTTCAAACCTAAGAGATATTGAAGACACTTTGGTGACCAATCTTCATGATAGTCCCTTTCCATATGACTATCACAACTCTGCCCCCTTCCATTGCTAAATAATTCATTTTATAGTGAGATAAGAGAGAATCATTATGCCCCTTCAATAAGCTCTGACTGTCACTTTTTCAATACAACATTATAGCTTTGAGAAGCAACCTTATCTATCCAACTTTTTCCTTCTAAGCCATGCAATTTGAAACTATTAGCATACCTTCAACAGACCATTCACTGAACATATAACTTTGAATCCCACTTACCCTAGAGGACAGCTTGCAACTCTTGAATTGGTCAAACAATTTCTTCCTTACAATAAATATACTATCCACGTTCTAAAGCTTCTTGACAACAATTAATTTAAACTTCATAAAATAAAATGAACTTCAAGCCATGTTGCATACCTGAAGGCATTGTTGTTGAGTGTTGAAAGTAGTAAAAGCTCCACATTCTCCTTCAAAGAAGGTGCTTGCAATAAATCTTGGCAGCCATGTAGCCTAGAAACTATTGTATAACAAATGCAAGAGATAAACCAAACCCTAAAGATTCCCAACACCCTCCCTTTGAACTTAAACTCTTTTGAAACATGGCTTCCCTCTAAAGTTTGCACGTGGTTTTGAATTTTTCTAAGGCTTTCATTTGAAACTTACTTGAGGAAACCAAACTCTTTGAATCAAAATGCATCAAAAAGACCTTGAAAAATAGCTCATACATTCATTAACTCAAACTTAAAAGAAAACCTCAAAGTAAGACCATTAAACCATCTGAAAGCTATTTTGGACATAAATTGCTATCCATTTAAAGGCTATTTTAATCAAATGAGTAAAATAGACTAACATTTTTGGTGACCTCTATGAAATACTTGCTTGCTAAGCACTCAACACCAGTAGCCTTACATATCCATTGGGCATAGGAGTCAAGAAGAGCTTCAACCAACTTGAAAACAAACTTGCCTGCAGCTGGTAACACCTCAAGAAAAACTAACTAATCACCCAATTAACTATGCCTCAACACTTGGAGAAAACAAGACTAAAACATTGTGCATTAGAACTTATTGGTCTAAAAGAAAACATATACTAACCTACACTAGCCAACAACAAGAGTTATTCAAATGAAACCATTAATTGGTTCCTTGAAGTAGCTTACTTTTCTCACTAGTTTACAATATTTCACATGTTTATGTGCAGCCATGAGGAAGTGAAAAATGTCAAATATTCAACCAACTGTTGCAATACTTTTTGGAAAATGAAAACAAATCCACGTACCTCTTCATGTTGATCTAACATATTGTAATTTTGAGGTGGATAAGTGGGTTGAATGCATTCTCCTTTAGTTGTAACTTCATGCTTGGGTGCAAGCATGACTCTTGATGCTTTAGTGGCCTCCATTTTGGTTAGGTATATGATTGGACGTCCTTTTGAAAGTACAAACCTTGAGGTATCCTTCTTGTGGTATGTTGTCTTATCATCATGCTGATTTGATTGTTTCATTTCTTTTGATTGACTTGGTGAAGGTATGAAGATTTGTGCACCATATCCTTGCTGCTCATGATTTTCCTCTTGTAGAGGTGCTGATTTAACAACTAAGTTGGAACAAAACACCTCCAAATCATCCCAAAAAATGTCTTCTTCAACCTCTTCTTTACTTTTTTGCATAAGAGGACTGATTTTATCTTCATATTTAGTTTGATCAGCAACCTTGTGTGTATCAAATTCTTTTCCATCTTGTAAAACAAAGTTGTTTTCATGTTCCTCTTCATGTACCAGCATCTTCTAATGCTCATGCTCATCTACTATCTACTCCAAAACTTGTGACGATATTGAAGCTTGCATATTTTCTTCATCTTCATCAAGAAAGCAAGGAAGTTCATTATGTAAGAAAATCAAACCTTCATTCACATCACTCTTTCCTTCCTTACCACCTTGTTGTCCCAACTGATTTGATTACATAGGCATGTTCTTTCGTCCTCGACAAAAGATGTGATTTATTTAAAGAAATCAACCAACACTTCATGTTCAAGACTTCCTGCTTGTTTTCCAACATGTTGCCCCAAAATACCATGCTCTTCAAACTCTTGCTTCAAGACTGATTTTTCATCTTTTAACTCATCTGCAAGTGTACCAACAAAAAAATATTCTTCTTGTTCTTCCCCAAAAACCTTATTTTCTTGCTCACTAAACCAAATATCTTGGTAAACAATGAGACCATCTTTACAAAGACGAATGATGATAGGACAAGAAGGTTGATTATAAAGGTTATGTTGGGTTTCTTGAGGAAGTATAAATTTTGGAGAAGGCAGTTCTTGAGGAATACTAGGCTCTTGCAAAGGATGTAGGTTCCTAAAACTTGGAATTTCAAACTTAGAAGATTAACTTGAAGACTTGAAAGGCATACCTTGCTTGAAACTTGGGATTTCATACTTGGGAGGCTCTTCCTTCACATGTTGATTTGGAATGCAAGCAGTTGATTGGTCTTCCAACCTTCACACCTAAGCAAGCAAAAGATTCATCTACTCTTGTTTAATAGTAATATCTTTTGCAAGAGACTCCTCATACTGCTTCCTTTGTAGGTCCATATCTTGTTGGTATTGATAAGCTTGGTAAGCCAACTCCTCCTGCTGCAGATCAAACTCTTGTTGTCTCTTGATATCATCCAACTACTTATTGAAGTCTATCAATATGCTCTTGATGTCACTAATCCCCATATTGTCACTATTTTGGAGCAGAGTAGAAAATCAACCATATTGATTTGGCATAGAAATGACTTCTTGGGGATAAATATGAACATATGAAGGCTAATTATGAGAATGAGTAGGGGTGGGTGGGTGGGAAGCATGATAAGAATGTTGATAACCTATTGTTACTGGGCTATTTGAGACAAAACCAGTAGCATATTCTACTTGGTGTGGCTGGTAATAAGTGATATAAGCAGGTTTTTCATGAAATGGAGGGTGATGAAAGACATCTCCATAAAATGAATACATTATATAACATTCAAGCAAGCTAAAAATTCGTTGAACTATCATAAAATTAGAATTATTAAGATTGATTTCTGCAAGAATTTGATAACATACTAGCACTTGGTGAAACCAATAAAATAGATTCGGATTCGCCGGATGTGTGAATATTTTTCCTCCAAAGGCAGAAATAACTTATATACACATAAAAAATTAGCAATAAGAGGACAAATTTTGAACTGTGATAACTCGAATAGTCCTACCGAGCGTGCCAAAAATTGTTGTCACCAAATAACACACCCTTGCTAAGTTGCAGAACTTAGCTTATTGGTGAAACATTGGATCTCTTCCAAGTTCGTGGGTCACCTATGATAGAAGAGAACCTCCAAAGAGGGTTGATTCTAGCAAGGGTGACCCACAAACCTAGAAGAGATCCAATGTTTCACCAATAATCTAAGTTCTACAACTTAACAAGGGTGTGTTATTTGGTGACAACACTCCTCTGCAACTTAGCAAGGGTGTGTTATTTGGTGACAACACTCCTAAGACTAACAAGAGAAAGTACAAATCAATGTTTGGTGAACTACTATATCTAATTGCTACTAGACTAAATATCATGCATGTAGTTTTTCTTGTGGCCAAATTTCAAAAGGATCCTAGAGAATCACATGTGGCAATAATAAAGAGGATATTTAGATATTTGTAGGGCACTCCAGACTATGGTCTATGGTATCCAAAGGATATTGATTTCTCTTTAAATGCCTATAATGGTGTAGATTGGGTAGGTTGTGTGGATGACATAAGAAGTACAAGTGGAGGTTCTTTCTTTCTTGGAAGTACATTTGTTTCATGGTTGAGTAAGAAGCACGATTCAATGTCATTATCTACTATAGAGGCAAAGTACATTGTAGTAGCATCTTGTTGTACACAGGTGTTATGGATGAAGCAAACATTGAATGATATCAAAATATCATATGGTGAACCTATTTCTATCCTATGTGACAATACAAGTGCAATCAATATATCAAAGAATCTAGTGATGCATTTAAGAAAAAAACATATCTCAATCTAGTATCACTTCTTGAGAGAGAAGGTTGCAGAAAATGAGGTGAGATTGGAGTATGTGCTTACAAAGGATCAAGTTGTAGATATTTTCACGAAGGCTCTTCCTAAAGATACTTTTGAGTATCTTTGACAAAAGTTAGGGGTTATTGCCCCTCCTTTCAACTAGATGCATAAGAGTGTGAATCCGTTTGGTGGAGGAATTCAATATTTATTCTTTTTTTCTAGACTAATGAAGGCTACCTCTCAAGGGGAGTAGGTAGTAGTGGTTACTAGTCGGTACATTGTATGGAGAAGTATTGTCTAAAAAGAAAACGAACAAAGGGGGGGAGAGAGTTACTGTAGTAGGAGAAGAAGTCAATGAAGAGAGTGCAAAAAAATAAGTGTGGTAAAGAGAGTGTGCAGTTGCTTGCAAGTGATGTGTGAGAGATGCAAGTGTCACCCTTTGAATATTGTCAAAGGGGGAGAGCAAGAGTGTTGGATGAGTATATGGCCCTTTGCCATTGATGTCAAAGGGGGATAAAGTTAGAGTGGTTGAAGAACCATAGTTCAGAAAAGTATTGTAGGAAAGAGTGTTTAGGATCAAGAGAATGTGAGTATGAAGATTAAATAGTTTCCCCAGTCATGGGGAGTACTTCTTGTTGTAGATTTGTTGGTATGCTTTTATTGTTGATGGTTTTTTATAAACAGTGTTTCCATCAATTACAAAGGGGGATATTTTTGGAAGCTTGAGTTATTTGTGAGTTGTTTGGGTGTTGTCATTGATGTCAACCCATTGTATGAAGAGAGTGTTAGAATATTTATGGTGTTGATGATTTCAAGCTTAAATTTGTTGGTGTTGGTGTCAACACATTGTACTACTGTTGTCATTGATGTCTTAATTCAGTATAATTACATAAGTTGTTGGTATGACTTGTGTTGGGGGAGATTGTTGATGCTGGAGAGCATTGCACTATGTTGTGGTGTTGTCATCAATATTTTCATTGATGTATGTGATAAGTAATGTTGTTGATGAAGTTGGTTCACTTGGTTTCCAAGTGCTTTTGAGAAAATTTAAATAAGAGAGTTTAGTGTGATAGAGTGGTTCTCAGTGTTCTGCTCCACATCTCTTCATGATTGAAGATATTCCCATGTGATTTTGGTGTGATGATCCAAGGTGTTCACAGGTGTTATGTCCAGAGTTCCAAGTTCTGGATCATTTTGTAGTAGAATATGTGTTTGATAGTATGTCTATCTGGTAAAATAAGGTGTCTGGGATAAATGAGATTGCTCTACATTTCTTCGCAATGAAGGTTCTTATCTTGTGGATCTAGGAACTTGCTTATATTGACTGTATCTACCTTCCCTTGAATTTTTAGGTGTTGTGGTGCTTCAAAAGGTTGTTTTGTGTGTTAGATGTTTGTGCTAGTGTGTTTGGTTGCACAAAATGAAGGTGTCAACTGTTCTTAAGTCTCGGGTGCTTGCAGGAAAATATTTTGCTAATGTGGAATATTTTGATATGTTTTGGAATGTTTTTGTGTGGTCCACAAGATGTTTCCAGACCTAGAGAGGTGTGTTTGGAGTTGCTTGTTAGTGTTAGTGCAAGTTTTACCGAATTGGCATGCTAGCACTAATTGTGGTGGATGATTATTGTTTGTGGAAGTGTTGAGAAGCATGTTGGTGTAGATTTGGGTCCTAGTTAAGTTGTGGTATGGTTTTCCTTCACTTCTTTATACCTTGGAAGTGTTTGGTGCCACCCTATTTGATGTTGTATAGTTGAGGTGCATACGCTTCCTTAAGGCCAACCTAATTGAGACTATTTTAGGTCGGAGATGGTATAAATATAAGGTGATTTGTTATGTGAAGCAAGTGTAGAGAGTGTGATGTGAAAGATGCGAAAGTAATCAAGTGTGGTGATTTGAGTGTGATCTTTAATGCCTATGACTCCCATATGTAGTGAGCAGAAGGTGTCTATATTTTAGTCTATTGAATGAGTTGTTTTTGTTTTAGTGGAATTGTATCTTTGGCTTAAGAGAGATGCATTGTTAGCAGTTTAAATTGGCAGTGAGCCACCCCTTCTTCTATCTTCTTTCTTCTAAACATTGAGGTATTTGGAAGTGAGCCTAATGTATTTGATGTTGCTATTAATTTATATTGTGAGCTAATCCTCACCATGATTTTTCCCTTCTTGGGTTTTCCACGTAAATCTAGTGTTCCTATGTGTTTGATGTGTTTGCTTTATTGTTTCTCATGTTTACATTCTGCTTATGCATGATAATGGTTTAATGGTTGTTAATGGTTTAAATGCTAATATAGATCTGAATGTTAATGAGGGTTTTAATTTTTAAATATACAATTGATTCACCCCCTCTCAGTTGTCCTATGCATCTAACTAAGAAGATACCACATTCAAAGGTGTAATGTGATGGAGTTATGTGATGCAATTGAAAATATCCACCTACCATAAACTAATATTCTTTTCTACTTTATGAAGCATACACATAAGCATTAATGAACCAATCATAATCCATCAACTCAACTCAAGAATATCACAATATTGTATGAACTAGCAAGTATAACTTTGCACTCGGGGATACATGGGGTGAAATCACTAGCTCAGTTTTAGAAAAAACCTTTAAATGAAAAACATGATGTTAAGGACCCCGATACAATAGGGTGTCAATGCATATAATTACAATAAGTACCTAAAGCTACAATGCAACCATGACTAAAAAGTAGAGGATAATACATGGGTAGGTAAATATTGGTTAATAAAATCAAAGGGATAATAAGGCTTTGACATTCAAGGGGATCAATTTATAAAATTAAGTGAATAAACTAAAAATAATAATCAACATTAAATTAGAAGAATACAATAAAATCATGCACAAAGGTCCATAACTCATAAGCACTAGGTTTTTAGCTAAAATATATAAAGGTTTTTAGCTAAAATATATAAGGGAAAACCCTTGTGAACTAGAAAGAACAAAGCCCTAAAGATTTCATTGAAAAAGATGAGAATATTCCAACAAGTTCAAAATTAAAATATGATCCTGCAAACCTAAAATACATACTCAAATTTAAAAAAATCCTAAAAAATTGATGAATAATTGATGCAGGAGCATCTAGGGGTGCCAAGCAATCCTGTACACCCAAAAATATTTATTTTATTTTCTTGAATTTTGGTGTGATGTTGGTCTTGCAGGCATGATATATTTCTTGATTTTTCTTCCTTCAAAAACTTTGAAAGGAACCCCTTTCCATACACTTGTTATTGGCATGAATTTTAATTGTAAAATCATTTCATTTGGTTGGGAGATATTTTATTTTATCCATTTGTAACTCCTGAGAATTTGAAATTGTTGGCCATTATTGCTAGAATCTTCATGGTTCAAGTGTTTGAGGTAGTGGAGGTGCAGGAATGGGGTAATGGATGTCAATTTAGGAAAAGATTTGAAAATTGTTAGGAAAGAAAAATTAAGAGGCCAATTGCATGAATTTCCATGCCTAGGGTGGAGGAGGAAGAGGTTTGATTGGCATTTTGGGGAGAGAAAGATTGTTGGAGTCGTGACTGTGAGACCTATCTTCAGTAAATTGGGCATAACTTTCTCATACAATAACGAAATTGAGAATTTCAAAATGATCTGAAAAGTTGAGAATAAGGCACACCAAACCCAGAAGGAATTTTAAAAGATTCATGATGATTAGGGAGAAGTGATGGACAAAAGTGACAGGTTTGTGGAACTACAATGATTTTTGGTGATTTCTAGAACTCTTCCTGTGGGAGTTTGCATATGGGTTTTGAATCTTTCCTATAGTTGATTGTAGTTGCAAATGGATCTTCCAATTTGGATTGAAATGTTGATTTTTCTAATAATGTATACTTTCGATTTTTCATTGAATGCAATAAAATATTCTATGCTAAAAAATTTATTTAAAAAATATTTTAAGTGTTGATTATGTGAAGGATGGTTGCAATAATTGACAAACCTCTTTGGTTTCTCAATTGTTGACTACATCAAATGGTATCAGAGCTAGAATATCTTGAGAGTGCAAAGTATGCACTAGGACCTGTGTGTTGAAGAGTGAAGTGGTGAAGTTGTGTGAGAGAGAGTTGTGAGAATATTTGTTTGTTGCAAGTATGAAAGAGGACTTGTGACTACTATCCTCCAATAGAGATAAAGTTGGGTAGAAGGTGTAGAGTTCCTCCACTAAGAGAGGGTGGGTAGAGGAAGCATCTTCCAAAGTAATTTTTACGTAGAGGATAGTTGTGTGAGTGAGAGATTGTTGCAAGGAGGACTTGTAACTACAGAGGGACTTGTGAGTCTCTAAAATGACTATGAAAAAGAAGACAAGATGGGTCATTTGAAGACCTATGATAATGTTATTTTGGGAAGAGTATTGGGAAAAAGTGAGAGAAAAGAAGTTGATTGCAGAGTTGAAGAAGATATAAGTAAGATTGGATGCCCTTGACGAAAGCATGGGAATGAAGAAGCAAGTTATAAAAGAGGAAAATCAAAGGTTTGACAAAGAGGGAAATAAAAATAATAATGTAGAATTGCAATGTTGCAACCCTATGATGGAAAGAGCGTGGAGAGAAAGAAATGTGGGAGCATCCCACACATTTGTAGTTGCAAGAAAGGAAGAAAAGAAGAGAAGCACGAAGAAAGAATGAAGAAAGAAAGAGGTAGCAATAGATGTGCATCTTGTTGAAGACATAAAAGAGAAGAAAAATGAAGTTGCATGCACAGGAAAAGAAGTTGTAACAGCAAAAACAAAGGTATTATCTCCTCCTTTTGAGTTTTGCAAAGAAATTATTGACATTGATTTTTATGCAGAAGAGGTAAAGGAAAGTGTTGGAGAAGATGATTTCAAAGTTGGGGCAACAATTAGTTCTTGGAAGAACATAAATATATTGAAGAAAATGGAGTAGTTGAGTGCAAGGGATGAGATGAAAGAAGAAAAGAACAATATTGCAGTAGACAATCAAGAAGAAAGAATGAGGAAAGTGAAGGAGCAGTGGGAAATAAAGAAGAAGATGACTTAGAAGAGGCAGATTGTAGCATTTGAAAAGGAGCGGCTTGCATTAAAAACAAGTGAAACAAAAGTTGCAACAAACATTGAGGTGAACTTTGAATTTTTTTTAAAAATTGATGATAAAGAAAAGGTTGATTCACATGAAAATGACATGGTTTACAATAATAGATATGAAAATATTGAAATTGATGATACACTAGTAGGGGAAGAGAAGAAAACTAAGATATTTGATGACTTTTCAAAATTTGTTGAAGTTGATGTTAAAGTTGATTTGTATTTTGAAGAAATGGTGAAAGAAGGTGAAATGGGAGAGATGGTTAGGAGCAGAAATAATATGTTACAAAATGAAAAACAACAAGGTATGATGACTCTTGTTGACATAGAAAAAGAAGAGGATGAAGGAGAAATAGGTGAGGAATACGAGCAAATAGAATTCATTGATTTCTATGAATTTGTTAATGCCAATTTATATGCAGGTGTTGAGAATGATAAATTGGAATGTAAATATGAAACATGGTGCAACAAGATGAATTACATGAGAGAAAGAAAGAGAGGAAAGATGAAGGAAGGGAGTGACGTGAAGATTCAAAGTAGGGTAAAGAAGAAGAGACATATTGATAAGGAATAAAAATGGTTGAAGAACAAACATAGAATCTTCAAATGTTCATGAGCTCCAACTCATGAAACATTTCTTCTTACCCCATGTGTTTGATGCAAGAGCATCCGGGGGTACCAAGCAATCCTGCACACCCAAAAAGATTTATTTTATTTTCTTGAATTTTGGTGTGATGTTGGTCTTGTAGGCATGATATATTTCTTGATTTTTCTTCCTTCAACTTGAAAGGAACCCTTTTCCATACACTTGTTATTGGCATGAATTCTAATTGTAAAATCATTTCAATTGGTTGGGATATATTTTATTTTATTCATTTGTAACTCCCAAGAATTTGAAATTATTGGCCATTAGTGCTAGAATCTTCGTGGTGCAAGTGTTTGAGGTAGTGGAGGTGCAGGAATGGGATAATGGATGTCAATTTAGGAAAAAAATTGAAAATTATTAGGAAAGAACAATTAAGAGGCCAATTGCATGAATTGTCACGCCTAGAATGGAGAAGGAATAGGTTTGATTGGCATTTTGGGGAGAGAAAGATTGTTGGAGTCGTGACTATGAGACCCAACTTTAGTAAATTGGGCATAATTTTCTCATATGATAACAAAATTGAGAATTTCAAAATGATCTGAAAAGCTGAGAATGAGAAACACCAAACCTAGAAGGCGTTTTAAAAGATTCATGATGATTAGGGAGAAGTGATGGACAAAAGTGATGGGTTTGTGGAACTACAATGAATTTTGGTGATTTCCAGAACTCTGCCTATGGAAGTTTGCATATGGGTTTTGAATCTTGCCTATAGTTGATTGTAGTTGCAGATGGATATTCCAATTTGGATTGAAATGTTGATTTTTTTGATAATGTAGACTTCCGATATTTCATTGAATGAAATAAAATATTCTATGCTAAAATTTTTATTTAAAAATTATTTTAAATGTTGATTTTGTGAAGGATGGCTGCAATAATTGACAAACCTCTTTGGTTTCTCAATTGTTGACTGCATCAATAATTAATAACAAATTTTTATAATTCAATTTTTTTATTAATGTGGTAAAAATTTATGAATTTGTAGGCATGTAAAGATTTCAAAAGCTCAGGGTCTTAAAGAGACTTTTGCACCTAAGAAACTATTTAGAAATCCCTAGGAACTCTAAAAATCTGCTCAACAAAATATAATGAAAAAAAAAAAATGACTTTTCAAGATTTTAAAAGGAGATAAACCAACACTTGAAAATTTGTTTGAACCCATAAATATCCACAAAAACTTGATTTAACATCAACTAATTATTTTTAGTAAGGGATTTTAAATAAAACTCATCTGATAAGCATCCTTAAGTGAAGTATTTCCATCTAATTGCATGTCAAAAGAAGAAAATATTAACCTAGTGGAGCAAAACTAAGCTTAAGGATAGCAAAAGCAAAGGATTTACACAATTTTCTAGTAGAAAAGTGGGGCATGTGTATAAGGTGCACAACAAATGTCAACCAAAAAAGAGAAATGTAGGTGTAAAGTTCTTGTTCTAATGGAATTATTTTTATTTCTAGTTTAATATTTCTCCTTGACTTTTCATTATTCTTTCTTAATTTCATTTTATTTTGTCTTTCTTTTATTAATTATTTTAATATTTTTAATACTTTTATTTTACTTGGTTCTTCTTTTACATTTTACTTTCCACATTCTTTCATTGTTAATCTTTTTCCTTTGTGATTTCCCCTTCCCCGCTTCCTCATTATTCATGTCTTATAATTGTTCTTACCTCCTCACCCATTTCAATTTTATAGTCCTTTAATAATATATGTTAATTGAATTTATGTTTTATTGTATTTTCATTGTCTATTTTTATTTATTTGGATAGTTTCTTTATCTTTGGAAATTTCTTGTCCATTGCTTTTGGTAACTTTTGTTGTTAACAAATATCTCTACACATTAAACTTCCTTCCCTTATATTATTATTTTTTACTATTTAAATTAATATAGTGACAACCTTATTAATTTTATTTCCACAATTTCATATTCCTTTCCTATCCTAACATCACTTTCATTTTATTTCTTTCTATATATTCCTAATCTTTCTCTTCTTCTTTTGAATTTTAATATCATATCATAATGATAAGACTTTCATGAATAGACCCCAACTACTTGAATTGTTTTATATTTTTATACTTTTATGCTACTAACTAATTTCATTTTTATTTCACTATTTCATTTTTTTTTCACAATTCATCTCATAATTAGCTGATAGGTTGTTTTATAAGTGGACTTGTAATGCCACATTTTAACATGAAACCTATCTCACGCCTTAAACCGTTTTACGAGTGCATGAAACTTCTTTACAACATGTTATCATAACTGTTTTGCAAGAACAACTTTCACACCGCAAACCTATCGACACATCCCTTACGTCCTTAAAAGATGCAAATGCTAATTTGTTATATCATTTATGATGTGATACTTTTCTTTAAATTGATTTTATATTATTATTTATTAATCCTCCTACTTTTTCCCATCTCCACAAATCATAGGTCCCTAAAGTCATGCTTTAAGAAAATGAAAAGAAAATTATCCAATGCCAAGCTTGTCTCTATTAAAAAAATCCTATGCATTGATGAAGATATTTGTTGCTACCATAGTTTAGACAAGATGGAACTATGGTGAATAAAATAATAAAATAAATATTGATACCTTAGCACGCAAAGAATCACATACTTTAGTCACACACGTCCCATCAATTTGTAAGAAAATATGTTAAAATTAGTGGAAGCGATAGGCATTGGCTAATGATTACTAGTCAATTAGCTCGACTTCATCCGTGTTTGTAGCGTACAAGATATAATTTTAGCGGAAGAAAAAGGTCACGTTGTACATGCGCAATGAATTTCTAAAGGCGGTTGATCGTGTGGTCCCTTCAACCTATATTCCACACCTACCCACGCCACTTATCACAAATTTATGTTTGAATAACTTTTTATGGTGCTACTCTAGATCATGTATTTCCTTTTTCTTTTTTCTTTGAGTTGGAAAGCACTAAACCTTCATTTTTATAGATATACTTATCTTTTACTTTTAGATACATTTGTTCCACTTGTTCATGAGTTTCATATAGATCTTTGTTTTATCAATGATATATGATAGTAATATGTCTTTAGTGGTAATTCATTTTTTAGATACATTTATTTCATTTGTTCATGAGTTTCATATAAATCTTTGTTTTATCTATGATTTGTGATAGTAATATGTCTTTAGTGATAATTCACTTTTTGGTAGTGATATACTGATTGTCATAGATATTGATGAGATTGTTTTTTTATCTATTTATTCAGTATTGTTATATTTTTTGGTGATACTTATCTTACATTTCATGAGAGTCTTATGTCAATAGACTCATGCGTCTTCCTTGAATTACCTTCTTTTATATATGATGGTATGCTTCATGATGATCATCTTTCTACATTTCATGTTAGTCTTGTGGATGTTCATGATAGCCTTTTACATCATGACACCTTACATAATGATATCACACCTTGATGTTAGTTCATTAGCTTCTCATATAGTTCATAAGAATACTTCATTGTCTTCTTGCATATTACATGATGAAATTATAATTCTTAGTGAATAGTTATTACATGATGATTATGATGGTACTACAAATGTTTCTTTACATGATGGTCATGAAGGTACAAGATGACCTTGTGTCTTGATTTGTATGCAACCTCTTCCCCCTCTCTTTCTCCCGCTCTCTTTTTAGTTGGACTTGGTCTATAACGAACCATTTTTATGACTCCTACAACTTTCTATCATCTTGATGTTGGATCACAAAGTGTAATCTAAAATGTTTTTAAAAGGATTCAAAAAGCTCGCACACAATTTTGATAAGGGCCAAGTCGTCTGAAACCACACAAATCACAACAATAGATACCAACACAGAAGATGCAAGACAAAAAAATGACTCACTTTCAATTATTTAAAAAAAATAAAATTACAGATTCAAAGCTTACATGCTACAGCCTCATGGGCTTGATTCATTACACCAAAATCAACTCTGAAAAGAAAATCTACTATTCAGAGCCACAATCTACACTAAATTTCCCCATTTTGTTTTGGTGCCAAAAGTCCCGCCGTTTGATTTCTGGCCTAGGAAGAAATTTTTATGAAATTCATTTTTTAGAGGACCAACTTTGCAGGGCCATAACTTTTGATCCGAGTGTTCGATTTGCTATTATTGCATATCGTTGGAAAGCTATTGATGAGCTCTACAACACATAAACCCATCGTAGGTCGGTTCAACCACTTTTTGAGCTGTTTCGAGATCTCTAAAGTTTTATATCTAAATTCGAGTGTTCGATTTGCTATTATTGCATATCGTTGGAAAGCTATTGATGAGCTCTACAACACATGAACCCATTGTAGGTCGGTTTAGCCACTTTTTGAGCTGTTTCGAGACCTCTAAAGTTTTATATCTGAATTTGAAGCTGCATTGGAAAAATTTCTCGGGACAGAAACTTTAATATCTCCCAAACCATGCAAGGTATTGAGGTGATTCTTTCGCAATCGAATTTTTTTTTCAGCTCTGCTCCTTGGGGTAAATTTTCACATCCACACGAGCCCATTTAGGCCGACTTACTAAAAATAGTAAGTGCTTGTTTTTTGCTATTTTTGACGCCTGGCTATCTTACACGTATTAAGTGCCATCATGGGACTCAAAACAACTAAAGAAAATAAAGAAAACATTTTTTTGGGTGATGTAAGATTTCCCTACACCACTAGATGCTCCTACATCAAATTTAATCCAAAAAGCATTGATTTACAATGTGGATTGTGGAAATCTTATCATAAAATGTTAAATCTTTTTTTCTTGCTAATAATGAGTGTGTGGATGATGGTTTCATGTTGAATAGTGAGTTTATAATCCATCTAAATAATAAATCTTTATAATGGTTTGATTCATTTTTTTTCTCTAAAACATTTTATGAGTTTGACACATGATTTTACTTATTATTCAAAATGTAGTGCCCATGTGGATAGTATTGACCTAGTGATACCTTCTCATGGTTTATCTTTTTATACTTGCTTAACTTTTATTCAAATGATATATGCACAAGTTTTTTCCTATCTTTCATACCAACATCTATTTTACCATAGGCAAGCCTACTTTTTGTCTTGTACTTGATTTACAAGATTATCACATAGTTGGGAATTTACATGCCAATTATTAATGAATGTTTTTCTTTATATGTATTTGTGGTGAATTATGACTAGTGTAAACCCCACCAAAAACACAAGGAAAAACTCACAACATAACCCTACCAATTTTTTTTAAATAAATAAAATTTTGATAGTTGAAGCATCATATGTGATAGTGTCATTATTTGGTGTGTGCAACACCCATGACTTAACAAATAAGGTGCCATAAGACTTGCTTGACACTAACAATGGACAATTGAATGAAATACAACTAGTATCAGTATGACATAAGTGACATGAAAAATAAAAAATGGAAAAGGAGTGAGGGTGAAGCATGAACAAAGTACATGCATCCCAAAGTAATTATGTGCACTTCTTAGGGAGACATGCCCTAATAATTGTCCACCCCAATTATCCCCAACTGCATTAGTTAGGATTAAGGCAATAATCAAAAGGGTCTAAGATTGCTCTCTACATATTTGTTTATAAAGTGACTTTATTAAGTTAGTCATTGATTTCCTTTCCAAAAGTGACTTAGGTCACAACTCAAGTCATGTGGACTAGTTAGCATGCCCCTACCAAGACTTAATTTTAAATTAAAATTTAACTAGTTAAAAAAATATTTTAATCTAAAAAGGTTAGGGTTCAAAAATATTGAGCATCAAATCTAATCAATTGGATGAGATATATGCTCACTCTTGGATCTACACAAAATTTAAGTGTTGACCTAATCTTTATAAATCTCAAAAAAAAGATCTTCTCAAGTGGATGGCCTCATTTTGTAGGTTGCAAAGAAGAGGAAGAAGGAAAAGAGAATTCAAAGACCAACCTTCAACAAGAAGAGTCATGGAGTTAATTTTTATTAAAACTATTTTTTATAGATATATTAAATTGAAAAAAAATTAATGTATAAGTGTATATGAGTGTATATAAATTCAAATAATATACACATGTGGTTTTGATTTATATAAAATGCATATACAAATATATAGTCCTAAGAAGTTATAATGAAAAAATGTTATGATGATGAGCAAATTCTATTAAAAAAATATCATTATATAACCCCTAAGAAGGGGCCTATTGTTATCCACCATGGAAGGCCCTTATGTCATGCTCAATCGATTTTTATGACCCATGGTGTGACCTCATGGCCTAATAGTGCTAAGCCCTACTACTTCTGTTTATTGTTAATTTTTGAAAAAAACCCATATATATATATATATATATATATATATATATATATAATTTTATAATATATTATTAAGTAATTTTCTATTTAAATATAGTAAATAAAATTAATAATATTATTTTCCTTATTTACATACATATTTTAAACAAAAGGATGCATATTTATATTTAAAACATATAGATATGTAATTATATATAAACACATGAATGCATATTTTTATTTAACTTCTATGAAAATTTAAACACAAATCATAGTATTTAAAAAGTTAAACCATATTTAATCTTAATATAAAACTAGAATTTCATAATTCAAAAATCTCAAATAGTTGCATGTTTTTCCAAATTTTAAAATGTTTATGAGTAACACTTTCATGATGTCTAAATATAATATTTCATACTTTTATATAGAATGAATTAACAAAATAAATCAATATATAATTTACAATTTATAAAATTATTCTAAGATTAACTTCACATCTCTAAAGTGGGCTTCAAATTTTTAGAGTCTAAAAGGACAATGTCAACAAGAAGTGATCATCTCCCTACCATATGGTATCATTAAGCTATTTTAAGACTTTAGCGAACCCTCAAGCTAAGATAACCATTCAAAAACTAGATTGCACAAGAAAGATATGCAAATCAAAGTGTTGAATGTACAAGACAACTGAAAGGGGGGTGAATCAATTGTATAAAAACCCGCATTAACATTTAGATCTGTATTAATCCTTAAACTCTTAACAAAATTCAAACCCTTATCATGCATTAACAAAATATAAACATGAGAAACAATAATGAAAACACATCCATACACATGAGAACATTAGATTTACATGGAAAACCTAAGAAGGAAAAAACCACGATGAGTGTTAACTCACAATATAAAGTAATTTCAACACCAAATAGAATAGGCTAACTATCGAAGGGCTCACTACCCAAAATAAAGAAGGGGTCACTGCTAGTGGCTCACTACCAAATTAGAAAGAAGAAGATATAAGATTGTTACAATGAGAAGTCCATCTCAAAGCAACAAAAAGATCCACCACTGCTTCACTAGAAAATTCACACTCTTTGTGGAATGTAGACACCTTCTCACTACTTCTGGTAGTCTTAGGCATTAAAGCTCACACTGCATTTCCCACTTTCACACTTCACATCACACACCTTATACACCTTCATCAATTCATCACACATATATATCATCCTCAACCTTGCAAATAATCTACAAGGTTGGGTATGCACCTCAAACGTGAAAATTTAAATTAGTTTAGCACCAGAACATTCCTACATTGGAGATGAATGAAGGCGGACCACATCACACCTTAACTTGAACCTAAATCCACATATACACACCACACCATGCTTCCACAAACACCAAAGCATATCCGCAATTAGTGTAAACAATGAAGGTCAACCAAACCTGTGTTAACACCATTAAACATTTAAGTACATGCTTCACCAAATTCAAAGACGACTCACAGAACACACATAACACTTAAACACAATCTAGAATATTCCATCAACACCTTGAAGTACAACAAATCCTTCACAACATCATACACCTGAAGAACATACTCATTTTGTACACCTAGTTAACCTTCTACACAATGCAACATATGAATCCAACCTTATAGAGCACAAAAAAAAAACAACTCAGACTAAAGATAGATATGAGCAATATAAGCACACTTATAGATCCACAAAACCCAAAACCACAATGCAAAGAAATGTAGAGAAAAACCATTTATCCTAGACAACACTGCATCACAATTCACACACTGGTGAACACAACTTCTGATGAATGATCCAGAACATGAAACTCTGGATGTAACACCTCTAAACAACTCTAATCAACATATCTAAACCACATGAGTAGATCTTCAACCATGAAGAAATGTGGAGAAAAAAATTGAACACCACTTTGCCACACTGAACACTCTTTACCACATTGTTTCCTCTTTTATTCAAATTTTCTCAAAAGCACTTGGAAACCAAGAACCACAAACACCATCTCAACATCTGCAACACTCCTCTTATCATCTCAACCACACAAGAGGTTGAACATCCACAAACACAAGCTCATCAAAGAAACACTAGAGGTTGACATCAATGCAACAACAAAGATCCGTTGACATCAATAACAAAAAAACTTCCAATAATCTCCCCCTTTGTCATTGATGGTAACACATGGATAAAACATCAACAACATATACTATACATTAGTGCACATTGCTCCCCCTTAGACAAGCACCAACTCTTTCTCTTTTATAATACTTCTCTCCCACTTTCTTCATATGGCTTTTCAACTAAATTTCTCTCCCCATTTGACATCAATGGAAAAAGGAAACACATGTCTTCTTGTAGTGTAGAATATTGTATGCTCTTGAAAATAGTGAAATTTCACACTTAATTTGGACCTATTTTATCACCCTTGCATTAAATACCCCTTCAAGTCACCATTAATAGGCCCCTAAGACCCTTTATTTTGGATCTCAAGGCCTATTTCGGCTAAAAACTTGACAAAAACATCAAAAGCACTTAAATTTCTAAAAACCCACCCTGAAAATCTAAGGTGGGACTCATATGCCACCTTGGGCATATGAGTCCCCCTAGTTGGGACCCATATGCCAAAGGTGGCGTATGAGTATCATTTGGGGCCTTTTTAGGGTTTGAGTGGGAAATTCAACTTTTTAATTCAGATTTTTGGTTGATGTCGGCTTTTGAGATCTAAATAACAGTAAATTAGGTGTAAATTCCTATATAAGCAAGCTTCTAAGTCATTATTTCATCTAACCAAACTCTCAATTCAAAATTAGTTAAAGCACCAAACATCTGATCTCTATAATAATGATCTAAATTATGATCTTCTTCAATAGTAGAAATCTTATGACTATAAGATTTAGGAAGAGTTCTTAATACTTCTTTACCACCTCATCTTCTTCAAGTTCTCCACCAAGGCTTCTAATGGAATTGACAACTTCATCCACTCTATGCATGTAGCCTATAATATCTTCATCTCTTTTCATCCTTAGGGTTTCAAACTTAGTCTTCATATTTTGCATCTTTGCTTGCTTGAAATTATTATCTCCTTCATAGATACTTTCCAACTTTTTCTAGATCTCACCAGCAGTTTTAAGATAACTTTCACAAGTTTTGAATTAGAAAGACCACTCAAAATAGCATACCTTTTTTTTCCATTGTTCTCATATGCCTTGATCTCATCATTAGTACTCAAACCATTTGCAAGTATTGTATATCTAGTTTCAATAGACTTTCAAATTCCAAACCCTAGAGAAATAAGGGAACCTTCCATCTTAGTCTTTCAAAATGCATAATCAGATCCACTAAATAGAGGAGCCTCCTTGTGTGCCATCCTAGATCTACCTCAAGTGGTTAATATTTCTTCTAAGGAACCTTTATTTGATACCAATTGTTGAATGCACAAGACAACTAAGAAGGGGGGTGAATTAGTTGTATAAAAACCCTCATTAACATTCAAATTTACATTAATCCTTAACTCTTAACAACCTTTAAACCCTTATCATGCATTAAAAAAATATAAACATGAGAAACAATAATGAAAACACATCCATACACATGAGAACACCATATTTACGTGGAAAACCAAAGAAGGGAAAAACCACAATGAGGATTAGCTCACAATATAAAGTGATGCAAGAGCATCCAGTGGTGTAAGGGCAATCTTGCATCACCCAAAAATAGTTAAATTTCAAGTTTCTCAGTTTTTAGATGTTTTTACATTTTTGGATGCCCTTTTTGTCATAATGAAATTCCCAATTTATGGTTTTATTTTCTATTCCTGGGTTGAAAGATATTGCAGTTTTAGTTTCCCAATATTTGCACCAAAAATCTTCTGAGTGAGATTTGAGGCACTTAGAGTTCCCGGAACGGCCCCGAAACTTGAAATTGGCATAGAAAATTTTGAGCGCGTTATTGACTTCAAGACCTTCCAACGGTTCAAACGGTTCGCAATCTGAGTCCCGGATCAAAAGTTATGGCCCCGGGAAGTTGGTGCACTTTCTAGAAGATACAATTGCAAATGCTCTTTTGAAATTTGAACTTCATGTTGTAAATTTTCAGCAAACCACCTAAACTCAAATTTGAATGTTGTTTTGGCTCCAAACCAATGAGGAGCCTATTTATGGGCGGGTTTCTAATTTTTGGGTAACTTTTTGGGGACAAACTCGCATATTAAGCGAAAGGGTTATTTTGTAGCTTTATAACTTGCATGTGTTGTAGAACTTGGGGATTTGAGATCCTCTGCATGTAAGAAGCTCCATTTTCTAAATAATAAAATTATTCTCTTGTTTGTGGGTTATTTTCTAAGTCTTAGGTTGCCCTCATCAAGGGTATGGGTAGCATTTCTTTGAGCGGTGGGATCATCGTTGATCGTGATGCACCAGGACCATGGTTGTGGGTCGAGGTCAAGAAAGATGCCTCCAAGTGATGGCTGCAGGCTGGTGGTGGTGAGGTGGTCGAGGTGGCAGAAATGTTGGTGGAAGAGATGCACCGCAGCCCTCCAGAGACATTGATGCATTACAAGCAGCTTGAGAAGAGGTTAAACCTGAGGGATGTAGTGCCCTCCATTTGCATTGTCTTTGAAATGCATTTCAACTCATTGTGAGGTCAGGTATTGTTGGACTTTGAGTGCATTTGATTTATTCTGGTCGATAAATGTTCTTGATCAAATTACGACATTTAAATAGGATTATAAAGTTAAAAGGTATAGTGGTTAATTAAAAGAAAATAAATAATTAAATAAATTAGTTTTATAAAAATATTAAGTAAAGAATTATTAATAAATTAATTAATTAATTGTTCTTTTAATGATATTTGATAATAATTAATAATATATTAGTTGATTCAAAGGTAATTATCCCAATGACGTAAAGGGTAAATATTATTGCCAATATATTTTACTAGATTGGCATGATTTGAATTGGTTCAATTTATTCAGTTTGTGTTTTGAGGTATTAAATAAAAGAATAACTAAAAGAAGTATGAGTAATTAAACAATGTGATAAAATAAGATTTTTATTAATTTCTTTGTGAAATAAATAATTAATTAAATGATTAGAGGTTATGAAAGAATAAAATTACATTGTTAATAGAAATAAATAAAAATAGAATATTGCAAGGTAATTATCATTTAATGTTTAAATTCGATTAATAAATTTAAAGTGAGAAAATATTAGAAAGGATTAAATATTAAAATTGTATTTGAGTTTAAGTAAATTAAGGAGAAAATATTTATCTGTAACTAAAAGAAAGATTTAATTATTAAATATTTATTGAATATCTAATAGATGACCTATTTGGTTCATATATTAAAGAGTAAATTATAAAATAATAATTAAGGGTCGTGGCTGTCATTCATTCATAACGATTGGAAGTTGAACGGTTTCTCGTTGGGAGTGGAAAAAGACTCCGTGAAACAAATTATTAAATGAGAATTATTCTGGAGAAAAGGGGATTGGCGGGTTCGAAGGGTTGCTCCTTCTGTCATGGATTGTTCGGCTCAGGGTTTTCATTCCAGACAATATTGATTTACAACGCCAATTGAAATTTCCTGTCAATGCTCTCTGGAAAAGAGTACAATTTTCTTTCCCCTCTCTATATTTTTGATATGTTGTGTGCGAATTGTAAATCATCCTGAAGATTCAAATTTCATGTGGTGCTAGGGTTTTGATTTAAGTTTTTTTTTATGATATGGTTTTCAACTTATAATCATATGCGGTGGTTTCAATCTATATTCATATTTTATGTGAATGATTATAAAGAGTTAGTTACGTATAGCAGTGCGGAAGTTTGCATCTTTTGCATTAGAATTATTTGATAAAATTTTTGGTTATAGTTGTAGATATCCTTCTGTTAGGGCAGCGGCGGTACTTTAGGGTGCTTGAGTCAAATAAACTCCCCAGTTCTTTTGGAATCTCTCTCTGAAATATAGAATGTTGTAGAGGCTTAAATAATACTCTTGGCTGTCATGATTAAATAAATTTTAAATTTGAACATGTGTTTGTAAAAAAAAAAGAGAATTTTAAATCTCTGTGTGTGATTGTTGAAAAATAAATTTTAAATCTTTGTGTGCATTGTTAAAGGGGTTTCCATGATTGAAATCTATTTGTATTCTGGGTAAATTTTACATTTCATATTCTTAAGTGATTTAATGAAAATTCATCTATTTTATTATTGATGAACCTCTGGTTCTTTATAGATTTATAGATTTATAGATGTGAGATTAGGATTAAAGATCCATTAAAATGTTGATTTAAATTATAATATTTTAAATCTATTGTGATTGTTTATATATATATATACATATTATATTCTGTTTGTAAAAAAATAGATATATATTGTTATACTGGTAAACTGTTTCCTGTGACTCTATTCAAACAGTCTAATTGTGTCATCCATAACATTTTTTATACAAACTAGTTTGCTGGTAAATTTAAAGGGTTTCTCCAAATTCCAGTTTTCTATTTGCTGTCCAAAAATCTCAAATACCCAGATTATAGTTTTGGCGTTATGCTTAAAATACGAGGCTGCTATCAAGCTGCTCCCTTATGGTTGCGTTTTGCTAATAATAAATATAATTTATAAAGAGTTAAATTAAATTTTGGTCTGCTAGTATGATAGGTTTTGAGATAAATAGAGAAATAATAAAGATGTTAAGGGTTTATTATAATAATAAGCTGCATTTTGTTAGTTATTAAACTTAGTGGTTAAAATAAATTGATTATTAGGGAAGTAATACTTGGAGGGAAATGATTTATTTATATTAAAAGAATTGAATAAATAAAATATAAAATCAATCATAAGTAAAATATTAATTTTATTTAGGTTAAGGTTGTGCTGTGAAGAATTAGATTTTATCCCAGCTAGATAAATGATCTCTTATTTTTAATCAGAAAGTGAAGATTATATATATATATATATATATATATATATATATATATATATATATATATATATATATATATATATATATATATATATATATATATATATATATATTTGTTTATAATAATTAGGTTGGATATTGTTTGAGGTGAGATATAATTAGAGGATCTTGTTCTGAATAAATAAAGTTATTAATTGTTGGCATGAAATCTTGCCAGGTAGTTAGTCATTAGGTGTTAAGGATGGTGCAGTTAGAATTCTCACATTTGTTACCTTAGGAAGAAACATATGTCCTTTTTGAATATTATTAATCATTGTATCTAAATTAGGATGGAAAAATAGGTTAAAAGTTTTTAACGTAAGATTTAAATTAAGGAAAATTATAATATTAAGTATATCTTGAATTTTCTTACATGTTCTCTTAATTGGTAATTTAATTTTATAGTATTAATTTCATGATATCTTTTAATTGTTTTATATTTCTTTTAGAATGAAATAAATGTTATCTTAATATCTAAACTCCTCGGATGCTTTTAGGATTGGCTAATGGATACTCTTGGCAAATAGGTAGTTGGTTACTTAGAATAAAATATTGCTACAATTACTTGTGAATTATTGTGCCAGGGAATGAATTAGGTAAATAATTAAAGAGAAAATGGTTATTTCGATAGGTGCTTAGTAAAATATTATTTAACAAAAGATTTTAACGGAATAAACATTATTGAATTAGGTATTTAATTTTGTTGTAGATAAATGAACTATGTATTTAGTTAAAGTAAATCGATTTATATGGTTAATTAAGTTTTAGGGTTCACTAAAGGAGATAAGTGATTCTACATTTACATAGTTTCTTTTACTTGAAGGTTAAATGATAAAGTTATTTTTAAGTGAGGATAAATCCCAGGTTCATAGGTTAATTAATTTAAATGATACTGATTAAATGTTAAATGGTTTTAATTACCTTTTTGTTATCTAATGAGTCTGTGAATGATAATTATTTATCAAACTACTATGTGAAATAATCCATTAGTATCGTCACCTTAGTATTATAATAAAGTTGTAAATTATAGAATTGTCATCTTAGTATTACATTTTAAAGTTATAATTAGGATTCGTATTAAACAGTTGATGGAGTTGGTTATCTTATAGATGATATAGTTATTTTAAATATAATTATTTGTAGTAAATACTCTCTTAATTAAATTAAGTGGATATATTAAAATAAGTGGTAAGAACTTTGAAATAATGCTTAAATTAAAGGAAGGTCTTTATGGTTATAATGTGTGAGTAAATGTGTTTTAAACAAAGTGTTTTGATTACTGGTTTAAGTGATATTTAATTGTTTTAAGTTGGGTGTTATTTATGGGATATTTATGGAGATGTCTTGATGGCCTGTTCATTGTAAGTGTTTTAGGATAGTGTTCTTCAAGGTTGATGTGTTTGATGGTTTCCTTGTATGGAATTATGTGTGTAAAATGGGAACCCGTATTATTGTTCATGATGGTTTTAATTTGTGTTTGGAAGAGTATGCTTGAGAATTAGTGTCTTATGGCTTATAACCATCATATTATATCTTCACTTTGCAATATTGTGATATCCTTAAATGATTGGAAATGATTGATCTTTAAAATAATGTTCTTTTTAGATTGTTTCAAGTTACTTCTTATTGAATGAATGGATATATTATTAGAATGTTTGGTTTTATGGATTCTTTCGATGTGACTTTTCGTGAGATGATTTTGAGTTTGGGGATTTTCTCTCAATTAATGTATGTTGCTATTCATTGGGAACCCATATGTTTTCTTTTGGTTCTTTACCCTAAGTGGTAAATCGGTTAATGTTATCTTTGTCGTGATTGATGGTTCTGCTTGAGTTGTTAAGGAGTCAAATTGAGAGTTCTTTGTCAAATTGAGAAGTTCTTTGAGTTATGGGTATTCCGAGAGGAGAAAATAGAGGTTTCCCTTGGATTTCCAATTTTGTTCGTATCGAAGTTGTTGATGTTGTTTAATGGAGTTGTTGATCTTATTTTGATGTATTCTCTCATTATATTTGAATCACTTTTGGTTCTTCAAGGTTTTGCTTTTATTGTTGCCATATTTTCATGGGGAAACCCTAGTGTAAACTTTTTGAGAATCTTCCAGAGGCTTGTTTTTATGGTTGGTCAATGTTCTCTCTCTATGTGCCTTGATTTTTGGAATTTAAAAGGGTTGTACATGAATCATTGAGATTTTGATTATGTATTTATGGCAAGGTTCAAACGTA
>VDFB02016657.1:0-14912 GCA_007258455.2 Sequoia sempervirens | reverse complement strand
GCCTTCCATTATTTTCACTATAAGCCCAAACATCTAGGGTTCAAATTTTCCAGCGTCTTTGAGTTCAACTATCCTGCTCAATAGGGTTACTATATCATGAACATCCTGAATAAATATCGACCTCGGGATTCGCCTCATTTTCTTTGTAATCTTCTTTCGGCACCATGTCGTATTCATAAACTTCTTGTTATGTTCTTCTGCATTCAGGTACGGTGTGGCTAGGACCTGCATATTCAACAAATTCATCTGTTTGAATTTGGAGATCCCAAATGTGTATACAATGCCTTTTGCAAAGAGGTTTGCATATACTCTCCCTTCTTTCTCAACAACCCTCTTGTTTGGGTCATACTAGTTCATACATTCTAGCACTAGTTTAGGGGCATCCATTGCTAGTGGAAACCCTCCTGCCAAATGCAATCCACTTGCAACGATGTTCTTAGCACATCGAGAAGCACCCTCTTATCAAATCCACATAGCAAATTTATTACCAGTGAACCCTCTTGGATGAGTGTCTGTAACTGTCCCACCGACTAATACAACCTATGAAATGGGGGACTCAAATTCCTCACTATTTTTTTCTTCTTGGAAGCGCTCATATTTCTCTTGATTTCTTGCATTATTAGCAAATATGTACCTTTTGCGCGAGTTAGGGTTAAATTCAACCATCTATTTTCAATATTTTTTGTAAAAGTTCTTGAACGATGACATTTACAATTGTAATTAGGTTAGATTCCTTAAAAATAATCAACATTTGGGTGACTTAACCAGTTGTATTTCCATTTAACCTGAGCCATGCATGCATGAAAGAATTAACAAAAATTTAGTTACTAAAAGCATACTTGGTTTCGCTAATGATATGGTTGTCTGAACACAACTCAAAACCCTTGGTAGTCGTGTTCTTTAGCTTTTCAAGACTTACCTTTCTTTGTGTCCCACAATCTTGGCTTTAATTCTTTGATGTCCTTATAGGTGAGTAATCTGGCACAAGGTAGAGTGTTATGAAAGCAACTACATGCTCAAGGTGGTGCAAGTATGTGTGCTATTTACCACCTTCATTAATTTCTTTTGCTATGCATTAATTATCCTAGATAAAGGTGTAATCATGGTAGATTAGGTTTCAAATTATGAATTCCTTGGTTTTTGTGTAAGGGCCCACCATTTGAGAGGAAAGCAGCACAAATAGCTGATGTGACACACTTAGATGCCACTTTAATTCTTACGAGGTGAAGGGACTTAGGGGAAACGCCCACCTTGGATACATAACAATTGATAATTAAATGAGGTTTGAATCATCCGACACCGAACTTTCAAAAAATACCAAGAGTCGACACTTTTACCCACTAGGTTCATGAGAACCGGGCACAAAGGAAAACTTGAGACCGGGTGCAAGAGAGACCAAATTAGTTTGAAATGAAATTTGCAAAAAAACTTCCAGTCTCTGATTCTAAAGAAAAGAAAAGTTGCTACCGGGCTAACCAACAAAGAGGGAAAACACACACACCGAGATAATTTTATCCGTGACGACTTACTGGGCACAACTATTGCCCAGATAGAAAGTGAAACTTGTCAAAGATACAACATCCTTAGAGCAACAACATTGATACTCTGGACTGGTGGATTTGGTTAATTGATAAGGCCGAGAAAAGATTTTACAAACACTCCAAGTTCGGGAAAGCAAGAATTAAGCGAGGGCTGGGAAAGTTGGATCAAGAACTCACCATTTTACCATTTCCTTTGAAAGCAACACACCAAAGCAAACAAAAGAAAAGGAATGGAAAAGCAATATAAAAAGAGGGGGTCCACATTTTTCTAAAGAGCAAAATGTGGCATGTTGTGAGACCACACAACAACTAGCAACTAACAAAACCAAAAAAAACAATAGAAAGTTAATTCCGGACCTAATAACCATACTTCAACTTTTTGCAGTCCTTAAATTATAAACAATCAGACCCTCATTTTAGCATTCCCTTTTCACTTTAACCAGCATACAAGATTAAATTTTACTGAGCTCACGTGTGTGCAACTGATTTATTTTGCTATAGTAAATTCAGAACATAATAGGTGTTTGCATTGACCTACATAATTTGGTAATTTTCTTTTAAGCCAACCTTGGATAGAGCCTTGCTGCCAGTCGAGCATCCATAGACTTGGCAAGGTTATCTATGTAATTCCCCCAAACATAGCTCTACTGCCAGTCAGACAACTATAGCCCCAGTAGAGATATTTGGATAGCCTAAAGAATTGAACTTTCTCTTTTGATATTCCTTTAATATTCATTTTTTCATTTGATATTTATTTGTAAGCTCTTTTGCTTTAACTTGCAGGCAATGAAGCCTGCTATTAGGTTAGGAATTACAGCGGTAGCAAAGGATACCTTTTGATTTTTCAATCAATGCAAACAATTGCTATCACAAATTCAATAGGATGATTTAGGTATGGATTTTTGTGGTTCAACATCAAGTGAATAATTTATGTGAATTAAAGTGAATGAATCCAAAAAATTCCCCAATCATCTATAATTAAAGGACTACTTTTGATCGAGGCATGAATCACATTTCTATAATTGACGTTCTATTATTTTGAATGCCTTCGAAGGTTGCTAACTATTATATATCTCAACAACACAAAACCTCAAAAATAAAACAAAATAAAAGAAAGCACAAAAAATACCCAAAAAAAACTACTTACATATTTATAACAAGGACCGGCAACCAACGCTAGGCTTGAAAGTAATGCTTCAAGAATTATCCATTGACAGGCAATGGAACATCCTCTCTGGTTAGAGTTGAATTACCACCTCTGTGGTGCATTGCTTACTATGGCATGCTTTAGTCCAACTGGTGCAATAATCAATAGCAGTTAGCACAAGCCTGTGGCTTGCGGACGATGGCGAATTAATTGTGTTAATGAAGTCTAACCCCCATTGTGAAAAAAGGTGCATCTCCATCACGGGCTGCAATATTTGTGCATTGAATCTTCCTTTATCCGTAGCAGTTTGAAATGTGTAACAATGTTTTACGTGCTCATATGTTTCTTTGAAAATAACCAGCTAGTAGTAGTCGGCTCTCAGAATGAGGTGTGCAGTAGCCAAAGGTGCTCCGTGATCTCTGTCAAATTTATCATGTAGTTATTGTAGCACTTCACTCGCTTCTCTCTTATTTAAACATCTCAAATATTCCTTCGTGATTTCTCTTGAATAAAACCCCTCCTTTAATCATATAGCTTTTGGCTTTAATTTTTAGGGCTCTTCTTTGATTCCTTTGCATATGGTCTGGGAAACTGTTGCTAACTAGATAGTACCATACATCTGAATACCAATCATCTTGGTCTTCTACGTCCAAAGTATATTGTTGGCTAGAAATTTGTGGATCAATCTTAGCAATGGATTTAACCAAGGCTTGCTCATGAACTAACTTCATGGGTATGATTTCTGAATCAAATTATTGAAAAATCATGACCCATTTAGCTCTCTTTTCTCCGAGCTCGCTACAACATCTTTACTGCTGCATCGGGCACAATTGCCTTGACTATACTTCTGAGGATGTAATGTCAGAATTTTCTCACCACCTTGACGAAAGAAAAATCTTATTTCTCAATATCCATATATCTCAGCTCTACCTCTTTAAAGGGAGCGCTCATGAAAGCCATTGGATTTTATTCTTTATTTTCACCCCTTTGTGTCAATGTAGTTGCACATGTGTAACCATAAGCAAAAGAGTAAATATAGAACAGTTTAACATAATTCGGACTTACCCAACACCGATGCTTCTGTGATTGCAGCTTTCATATTTTTGAAAGCAATCTTAGTCTCATTCGTCCACTCAATTTTTGCATCTTTCTTCAACATATCATTGAGTAGTTTCACTATCTTAGTAAATCCTTTGATAAATTTTTGGACGAAATTGATCTTGCTGAAGTATGAATTTAATTCTTTCTTACTTCCCAGGGACTGCAGCTTGAGTAAGGCACTCACTCGATTTGGGTCTATTGAAATACCTCTTTCAAAAATAATGTGACCCAATAGTTTTCCTTTAGTCACCCCGAAAATGCATTTCTTAGGATTTAGCGAAACTCCGTATGTTTCACACTTTTGTAATATTGCCTTGAGATCACGAACATGATCTCCTCTATTCTTAGAAAGTATCGTGAGGTCGTCCATGTATATAATAATGCACTTTCCTACCAAGTCTCAAAAGGCATAATCTATAGCTCTTTGGAATATGGCTCTGAAATTTATTAATCCAAATGGCATCCTTTTGTAAGCAAAATTTCCCCACTTTGTGGTGAACATTGTCTTCATCCTATCCTCCTTCATGACCATTACCCGGCTATACCTGAAGAATACATCCAGGAAGGACATCATCTACAAACCATTAACAATTTTTAGAACTTTGTCTAATGAAGACAAAGGATAGTTATCCTTTTCTGCCGCCTTGTTGAGATTTCAGACATCCGCACACAGCCGAATGTCTCCATTCTTCTTTTTGACTGGTACTAAATTTTCCACCCAAGTAGAATGTATGATGGGAAAATTTTTCCAGGTTGAGAGGAGATTTTGTACTTCTTTTTGAATCAAGGGTTCCAGAAGTGCATTTACAGGTCATTGTTTCTACCAGAAAGGTTTTGCATCAGGCTTTAATAGAATTGTATGAGTAATAATGGAAGTTTCATATGTCTTCAAATCTTTGTATGTCCATGCTATAACTTTCCAATAATTCTTGAGTGTCTGAGCAATATTTCTTCATTCTTCCTCAATCCATACCTTCCTTGTAAACACATTCTTCAGATCTTCTTCAGTATTCAAATTATACAATTCAGACTGTCCCCCATCATTTTTAGGTAGGTCTTTATACCAAATTATCTAATCCACATCAAATAATATTTCTAGCTCAATTATTCCTTTTGGGATATTATTATCTTTTGCTTGAGCTAATTCTTCATCTTGAATTTCACCATCCGGGCAATCTATTTCTTTAATTATTTATGCCTTGAAGATGTCGGTATTAGTGATAAATTCCAAAATGTGATAGTCATCTTCGAACACCTGCAAATTAGTAACATTATCAAGAACCGAGGGAAACTGCACCAGCTCAACAGTAAACCTTCTCAAATCGGAAGAATCTAGCGGTTCTAAAGCACTGACAATAGTAGCCAGAGCATTTTCTCTCTAATTGAATCTTTGTGGGATATGGGTGATGTTAAAGGCATCAAAATCTTCTATCAAGTCCCACACTTGGTGTTGATAGCTGGACAAGCATTTGTAATGATAAATATATTGTTTTCAGACTTTCTTGACCACTAGTTTTGAGTCACTGGAAACCTTAAGATTTTTAACTTTCTTCTTGATTGCAAGCATCAAACCGTGGATGAGGGCCTCATATTCTGCCACATTGTCAGTACATTGAAATTGTAATCTATAGGCAACAAGAAACGACTTACCTTGGGGGCTAATGAGCTCAACCCCAACTCCAATTCCTTGTTCAGTGGCACTTCGTTCAGTTACGTATTGCTATTGGGATTTTTTGCAATTAAACAAGACCAAAAACCTTTTGCAAGAGATATGCAATAGAAAGAATTGCCATATTGCTAGAAAACAATGGATATAGAATGATAATAATGCGATAAGATGGCCTTACTATAAAGGTGGATAAAACCCTAGATGAAACCCTAAGACAAACTAAGATCATGACAAGTGTCTTAATCCTATGGTATGAAACACAAAAAGTAAATGACCTAAGTAAGCTTTAGTAACTCGAAGTGAATTGGTCCTTAAGTGAAACTAGCTACATAATATACTTTGTTCACACCAACACTCTCCCTTTAATGGAACTTAGGGAGATACAAAACAATGCAAAGATGCAAGGATGGGTCTTGATTACAAGGCCATGTTAGGTACTAATGTGCAAACAATTCTCTCACAAAATGGAGGGCAGGAACCATTGGAAAAATCCTCCAAAGAGAAAAATATGCAAAGAAAATATAAAGAGGAAGGAAGGACTCAATGTAATGTCCCCTCCTAGTCAGATCAATGGATCTCCCCACCTCTAGCCACTCGAAGTTCCCGCTACTAGGTGGCTCTATTAAGGGACTCCACCCAGCTTGAGTTGGTAGTTTATTGCCGTGCATTTCTATTTTTAGCGTGGGTCGCTGGATGGAATTGCCCTCGTGATTCTCTGCATTTCAGTTGTTCTCCAGTTGAGCCCTTGGACGATGATTTGCTATTTTTAGTATTTACTAAAAATAGTAAGTCCATTTCGAAGCATGGACCAGGTCTGACTTGTCAGTATTGGCATATTCTGATGACTAAAGTCACTTGGAGAAATTATTTAAATATTTGGCTAATGTTATAAAAAGAATGCTAAAAAAATGACTTTATGTTATAAAGTTAAAGAAGGGGTCATAAGGGGACTTTATAAAAGTGACCAAGGCGCCTAGTCTTATAACTTAAGTGTTTTTAAAAGTTAAAATATTTATATTCTCACCTTGGGCGTCCCACCTTGGAGAATGAAAGAATTTAAATTAAATTTTAAAACAAAATCAAAGCTTGGCATGGGTTTAGGGTTTTGGGCGCCCAACTCAAGGAAAGAACATAAAACACTTTTGTAGCCTCATTTTGGGTTTATGCTGGAGATTGTTTGTGGAGACATACTGCTGGTTTGAAGCCAGAGGCTTGCAGACGGAGTTGAGGACGAAACCCCTCAGTTCTAAGACTAGCCCCGACAGTGAAAGATCTTGCTTAGGATGGTGTTGGGTGTTTTTAGTCAGAGAACACAACTGGGCTTGCAAAGATGAAGATATTTCAGTACTTTTGAATGGTTTGCAGAAGGGATTTGGTGTGTGATTGATATTTTTTTGGTGTGGAGTGCTTATATTTTCAGTTTGGAGTGATATTTTGGCTTTTTTCTGGAGTTTCTGGTTATGCCTGGGAATCACCTTTTTGCTCACAAATCAGAAATGGATAAGGATATGGAAATGGGTACTTGTTAAATCTTTTCCTCCATCAAGGGCGACCCTTCATGCTGAGTTTTAGGATTTTAGGAGGGGTTACCATTTTTTCCCATCAAGTCGACCTTCCTTGAGTGGTACAGCCTTGACTGAACATTGGTACGGCTTCTGTGGTTGCTGGTTATCTCCTGTACTTGGTCACTTGGTGGCTGTGAGGGCTGGTTGCAGGCGTTTATCCTCTTGGGTAGCTGGTTTGGAGATTTTGTTGCTGGTTTGGAGATTTTGTTGAAGGCATTGCTGTCAAAGAACCCTCTATCTGCTGTTATCAGTCTATTTCCAGGTCTGAATGTAATGTTTGTTTAGTCTTTAATGAAGGAGAATTGATATTAAAATTGCTGTTTAAAAATCTGATCATTATTGCTTATAAAAAGGGGTTGTTTGCAAGAGTATCTTTCTACTTTTTACCTCTGTTATGTGCATCATTGCTATAACATTTGCAAAGTTAAAAATACTTCAAAACATTGCAAAAGAACACACAAACCTTCATATCAGCAAGCAGCAACAAGGGTATAAACAGAAAAAAAAAAATTGGGGGTCTTATATTACACTCAACATGACCCCCAAAGGACGACTTCCATCATTGAGATACACAGATTCATAGGAGGGAAAACATGAGGACTAAGAAGCCTCCCAAAACTATCCTAGAAAGAGTAGGAACTGAACACCCCAAAGAAAATATAAAAAGTGAAGGAAGGACTCAACATGACCCCCCAAAGGACAACTTCCATCATTGAGATACAATAGATTTCCCCTCCATAGGAGGGAAAACATGAGGACTAAGAAGCCTCTCAAAACTATCCTAGAAAGAGTAGGAACTTGAACACTAGTGAAGTACGAAGAAGTTGTAAATAATTGCTGAAGAATAACTGCTATAGTGCTGAAATTGAAGAATCTCCTCTAGAATTAGGATGAAGATCAAGATCAAAGAGACACAATTTTGCATGAGTGACCCCAATGACACTACTTGAACAACGCATAGATGGCAAACAAGGCAATGATTTGACAATCGGAAATACAAATGTGTAATATCCCTCATGAAAAATCAAACTCAAATCTGAAACTTTTTATTTCTACCAAAATCTTAAAATAGAGCAAATCGGGTATGTTTGAATATTCATCAAAATACTCCAAATTTGATTTGAATATTATCTAATGGAATAGAATGACTTGCTACAGATTTAATTATTATTTTTGCATCATATTTCTGCTAATAACAACTAGGAACAGCAATATACATCTGTTGCAAAGTTGCATCAAAGGAAACTCAATTTTGGAGCTGAAATACACCAAAAATCCATCAACCAGGAAATCTGGTGTAGTGCAATTGGAATAGAATTATTTAATATGGGTAACTTAATGGAATTCCATTATATTTCTGTCATATACAGCAGATAAAAACCATGAACAGTTGCAGCAAATTATATAGAGAAATCCTCTAACTAGGAACCCAAAATACACCTTGAATCTGAAGCTAGTTAATGATTCGCTTTTGGATTTGGGTAATGGCACGTGAACTGCACGGATTTGGTCAAAAAAAAATTTGGGGTTGGGTACTTAATTGGGTAACGGCAATACAAAAATATGTAATCAGAAATATATACATATTTGCAGCAGTAATTAAGTTCAGAATACACCACCATATTAATAGTCTAATAACATAGCAAAAATACATCATCACTTTCATAGTCACTAAGTCAAATATTAAAATATTAGTGATTACTCGAATGTCATGATATAAAATTATAAATTAAAGTTCAAACATAAAATGTTAAGTGTTTACAATCAGCCATTATTGATCATTGATCAATCTGAATCATATGGGTCATCAAACAAATCAGCATCATTAGATGCTACATTAGATTTTTCTTTTTTACTGTGGTCCAAAATCACATGGCCACAAAAAGCATGAGGGTTAAAGTTCAAAAAATCTCCATTTATTCAATCAGGCTTTGGTCATGAAATTGACATGGAAGATGCATACAGATCCACCTACACCATGGAGTTAAAGAATCCAATGAAAGTATATCTTAATGTTTGGGAATTCGATACAATACAGTAACCTAACTTGGCCATGCAAGGTGCAGCTCTATTCAAGCAAATAAGCAGAGCAACGAGATTCACCCTGCACTGCTTTAACTTGGCAAGTCATGAGTTGCTTCACCGTGAGGCCGAAGTCCCGGCCTCAGACTGACTTGGCCGAACTCGCTGGACTCGGAATCAGGACTCACTTGACCAATTAAAGTCCAAAGCAGTCCCACAATCGTGACTCCATCAATGTGCAGGGCTTGAAAAGTGCAAAAATTACATGAAATTTAAAGTTAATTTAAAGGAATCTTGCATTTCTTTATTTTGTAACTCCTTTCCCTATTGGCCTCCATTAAATTAGCCATTTCCCAAAAAGATTTGCTTTTATGACAACTATTGTCATAAGCAATTAAATCTGACTTTTTAGCTAAAATCACTTTTTCTAAATTCCAATGCCCAATTTGGACCCTTGAAAATAAATTAAAAATAAATAATATTTTGTCTCCCAAAAATGATTTAATAAATTTATCTTGGAAATCCAAATTACCCAATTTACCCGCAGGTCCTGATTGGCTATTGTGGAAATTGGGTTTACTAAAAATAGTAACTGCTATTTTTAGAAAAAGGGACATTACAAGATGACACATTAATCTGCATGAGTGACCTCTATGACACTATTCAACCAATGCACACATGGTGTATTCACACCAATAGATTACAACAAGGCAATAATTTGGCAATCAAAAATAAAGGTGCCAATAGTCTCAATAATACTAATCAATTGAATATGTAAGGTCATCTTCATAAATAGGAAAATAAAAGTGTCTATATAGTATGTGTTTTATCTCACTGAAATGCTTGGGTAACCAACTACCACATCCATTTAGTATATAGAAACAAAAACTAGATACATAGCTCACTCCAAAGTGAAACCATGGAAGCATTAGCACCAACAGTATGATATCCCTCCATAATGTTGACAAGGGAGAGGTATGGCAACTCCACTGAAACTGTGTCACAACGTAATGCAAAGTGAAGAAGCAACATCAGAAGATGCACAAGATAGTATCTGCAATTAGAACAGGGTCATTCTCATGAATGTTACTATAAAGGGTGTGCAAAAAATAGGGCACACTTGCATGAAGATAGACAAGATTGTGATTGCAAACAAACAAGGCGTACACAACAAATTCCCCATGGCACTTTATGAAGTAGTGTGAGTAGAACAATGGCACAACATGCTGTGCAAAACCTTTAAATAACAAATACAATATGTGGCACTTTACCTCTGTGTGTTTACAAATCAAAAAATGCATGATGGATGTTAAAAAATGAACACATGTTAAAAATACAATTATGTTAGAAGATGAAAGGAAACAGAAGGAACCATTGCAAATTACATAAAAAAAATTGCACTTTCAAAAAAATTTGGACCCAAAAAGGAGACTATGCAAAAGTTTTGGCCCTTCAAATTTTCTAAAATGGGAACTGCACAACAAAGTCACAGAGAAAACTGAAATTTTGAGGATCTAGAAGTTCAAACTTTCTTTTGAAGGTTTGGCAAATAGGATGAGAAAAAAAGGGGGCATCACATAAAGGCTATTGCAATAAGGGTAAGTCTAAATTTTCAAAGTTGCCATCTTAATTTACTCTAGATTGGTATCTTCATCTGCATTATGACGAAAATCAAGGCCATTTGTTAGAGGCCTTATATAGGGATGACTTCCAGAATCAATATTAGTGTTCTTCTCAACAGTGAATTGAGTGGTCTGGCAAATAAATTAAATTAGTCCTTCTTTAAGCCCATTTGAGCACTTTTAACATTGAGGGCTCTGAAAAAATTGAAAGAAGATAAATGACTTGATCAATATGAGTCTATGTTCAACGACATTTTTGGGACGGGGATGGCAGGGGACAGGGGTGCATTCTGGGGTTGGCAGTTCAGGATGCTGTTTTTGGGGGACGACAGCATATATGTGTGTGTTGAAATTCAAAATTTTACAAGTTTAGCTGTACATGACATCAAGTTTAGGTGGACATTCACATAATGAATCAGCTTTGAGATTCATTATTCAATGTTCATTGATTCAAGTATATCAGCAAAAAAGAAAAAAACTTCATTGTGAAAAAAGCCGAAAGGCTACAAAATGACAAAATGTCCAACAATAAACATAGAAGTGATATGATTGATAAAATATACTAATGTCAACAATTAGATCTCCTACTGCTGTGCCTTATCCAGGTTATCAATATTAAAATTGGCTTCTGACTCTGAGTCACTCCTTATATCAAATTGTGACTCATCCAAGGAGACCCCATCTAATCTGTATTGCACCTCCTCCTCATCAATCTGTCTAGCATTTTTAGGATTAACATCCCAATTTGCAGCTGGAGTCTGTTGATACTGAAGAGTTGTGAGGCACAATGAATTGCTTCTAAGTTCTAACTTTTCTGCTTGTCCAGAGATAAGCCTCGACCAAGCGGATGAATCTGTGGCTGGAGGGTGAGTTTGTAAGACTTTTATTTTTTTCAAAAAATATTCATAGTTTTCTTTTCCCAAAAAATTTGGGGTCGTTTGGATGTCCATGGGATAGTCAAGGGACGTCATAGACATCCCCAAGATGCAGGGCCTCCAAATGGTCATTTCAGGGATGTGTCCCCAAAAATTTTAGAGGCAGGAGAGGATCATCCATGTCCCAGAAATGCCTTAGGGGACAGTGACACAGGGTTTAAGTGTGCAGGGAGAAGAATGTGTACCTTTGTAACATAGTTATTAATAATTCTCCCCTTCCCCTTACCCATATGCCCATGTAACATAGATATTAGTAGTCACCAAGTAAGTCCAATGACCTACTTGCCAAGGCTGGAAGCCTTTAGCAGAATTTTCATTGTGGAACATTATGAATAGAAACTAGAGTTTAGTGCATCATATTGCTCCTGAATTGCTGGCATTCCAGTCTCTTTTTGGCCTTTTTCTGACATTACAGGAAAAATCATTTTTGCTACTGAATGCAGTTAAGCTATTGAGCATACATTAGCTCTTAATAGGCTTTTTCTTCTGTGTCTCTGAACAGTGCTTGAAGTATTTTAGCAATTCTGTCAATAAGGAAATTATAAAAGAGATTTGGTCCATTGGAAGAAGTAAAATGTGATCACTGGCTGAAGTTTTCATCAAATGGAAAGAAACATGAAATTTCTTATGACTGGTCCTGTTATAGATCTGAATGACGATGTGGAGAGAGCTTTTGTTTATTTTAAACACCTCTGCTTTTTCTATCCCTTTGAAAGAAGGATGCTTTATTTGTTATATTTGTTGTCTATTGCTATCACACTCTTCTTGGGCACGCCAGCAGTAAGCATAGTTGCACAAGTTTTGCCAAATATTTTGTCATTAGAAAATTCTGCAAAATACAGTTGTACAATAATATAGTGAGGAACATGGCTTACTGTTCAGAGATTTACTTCCAAAACCAGGATTTATGTTTCACCTATTGCAGTATTCACCACTGCAAAGTAGTGTGAAATGTCTTTTAACTTTGTTTAGCATGATCTTGTATTTACATATTTGAAAAGGTTTGCTTGTTGTAGTTATAGACTCAACCGACTTTTTGTGAAAAGAATGGACATTGATATGCTTCTGAGACAAATTACATGAGTTCTTTAATCTGTTGTCAACTGCAGGTGGCACGGGTATCTGCATTCTCCTTGGGACTGTTGTATGGAGGCTTGAAACTTTCTTACCTCAAGGTATTATACTGTGGAAGATTTTGGATTCACACTTTTCAAGTGTGCAACAATTGCTTATATAAGTAATAGTTATGTTATGGCTTTTAAACTTCATTTGTTTCTAGAGCAAGCAATTTTCCTGTGTTACCTTTGTTATTCCAAAATTTGCTTCAGGATTCAATAACACCGAAGCTTTACAATTAGCAATTCTGACTGCTTAACTTTTTTCTTTTAAGTTTTAGGACATTATGTGTTTGAAAACTCTGCTTGCTATATTCAGGAGATTATAGGGGATATAGTATTATACTATGACAGAGCTCTTGTTGAAGAAAAATGTGGGTGCAACTGCAAAGTAATATCTGCCATTATGTTTTCTCTTGATTATTTTGTATGAGATGGCAGACAAGGTAGACTAATATGGGTCTGTGCTGTAATGCATGTGCTTTGTACAACTGAATAAAGCATTAAAACCTATGTTACACCAAGTTTTCAGGACAGGAACAACAGGGGATGCTTTTCTGAGACAGATTTTTTGGCTGGCTATTTTTAAAGGGATGGCATGGGACAGCTATGAAAAAAAATAGAGAAAATTAAAAAACATAGGAAATTTCAAATATTCATATGATAACATTGATAATGCATTCATCATATACATTATAGAGCCTTGATATATAACATTAGAGTTGAGTTGAGATTTTATATCATAATTGACAAACAAATTAACAAAATTTAATTGCTTTCATTGTCAATGTGCATATATATTATATAAAAAATTACAACAAAAAATGCTTAAAGGATCAACTACAAAATGACAAAACGAGAAAAATATGCTGCTGTTCTTGAATCATTATCTGCCAACATTGTATCAACAAATTGGAGTTTGGAGTTTGAGTTACTACTACCATGAGGGACTGGGCTCTGATCCAATGGAACCCCAATCTCTTCTATGCTTCCTCCTTATCAACTTGTGTGGCATTTTAGTATCAACATCCCAACATGCAAAATCATGAAATCACAAGGCATTATGTATGGCCACCAATCCTCCGGGATTGGTCAAGAGATAAACCTGTTTCTCTTTCTCTTGATTGACTTGATGAGTTGTAAGTGGGGTCAAGATGTACGTCCCTTTTTCGGCATGATCGTGTTTGATGGTGGTTAGCCTATTACTTGGACTCTCGTAGGCTAACAGGTTGGGTTAGAGGGTCAATGGCATTATTTGATGGGTTTTGTTGTTCTCATCCTTTGACTTCAGTGACTAGCTCACAGCAGGCCTTGGCAGTTCAGTGATTGACAACTTCTGACAGCACATCAATACGATAGGTTATGAGCGAGATATTAATATTCTCGTGAAATTGAAGTGTTTTAACTTTATTTAATGGAATATTATAAAGTTGATTTGACTTTATAATAAAGAATTCACTTAAATTTATTTAAATGAAAATTAAAACACTTTATCAAAAGGGGCACCCATTTATTTATTCATTGACTATTGAAATGTTTAAAATACATTTTAAATGTATTTTAAAATGAAATTGGCATCATGTTTTGGAGATGCGTGCCTTTCTATGCATATAAGACAGCCAAAGGGAAATTACAACTCTATTATTGACTATTTGACATTTCTCTTGGCTTTAGCTTTGTTTGCTTCTCTGAGACAAGGGTTTCAGGAGTTTGCTTATCTCTGGAGAACGAAAATTCTTCACAGATCTGTGATTGTGAGACTGTAAAAGATCAGTTGAATAATTGCAACAACAGGGGCTTCAATTTAGAAGTTTCTACAGTGCTTAATCAAGGATTTCTATGCATATTCAATAGAGTTCTTCAAATAAAATACAGAAGGGTTTGTGAGACAGGCGCCTATCTTCATTTGGTGATCATTCCTGTTATGGCCGTTCTTTCCTTACAGATGGTGTGGTTTCTTCTTGAAGGGCGTGGCTCTTAGATAAAGGGCATTTGGAGTTTTCTAGGAGAAACGCCTTCTTTATTGAGGGTTTCTCATCTCCTTCATTGGCGTCTAGCTTGTACCTTTCATTTGCTTCAGTTTTCAGGCTGGAGATTGCATTTAGTTGGATTCTACGCTTGAAATTGTCAGTTTTCATCATTCTTGGTTGGCAATTGGACTTATTTTCTTAATTAAATAATCTGGAGCTTTTCGG
>VDFB02016656.1:0-19793 GCA_007258455.2 Sequoia sempervirens | reverse complement strand
CTACATTTTAATGTTAATTAAAACTTTGTACCTGCTTTTTAAAATATAATTATAATTTGTTTAATCTATAAAATATATTTAAAATAAATAATAAAATAGTTATAAATATTAAATTTGTTTTGGGTGCAATCAATATTTGATTAATATTTTGTTTATTAAGTAATTTTATTTATAAATTTTAATATTTAAAATAATATGGAATAAATTTTGTAAGACAACTTTGACTTATTACTAGGATCCCCTAAAAAGTACGCCATGATAAAAAGGGGATATTTGTTTCTAATTAAAAGAAATATAGTATATTATTATATTATTATAATATATTATATATAATAATATTAATATTATATTAATATACTATATGTTATACAATATATATTTTATTATATATAATCATTATATGATATATATCTTATATTAGATATATAATATATATATAATAATAGTAGTTATATAATTAATATAATTATACCAATTGATTCCTATATATAAATATATGTATAAATAAATACATTTAATAGCATTTTTATATTTTATCACAATAATCCAATCCATTAATAATGACATTAAGCTAAAAATATATAATCACCTAATATTTCTAATTATTAGTTCCTTTCAAAGGTAGGAATATTTATTCATTCGCCGAATGCTTTAATTGGGGAGCATCGGGCCAATCACATTTCTCACGCATTTAACATATTACTTAATTTTTTGTATAGTTTGAATTTGGAGACCTATTTTATATATTGGAAAATTAGCATTTATCTATTTTTCTATTCGTCCGAGTAGCATTATAAATCATTATTATTTTAAAAATTTGGGAAAATGCGAACGCATAAATTGAGTGAATAAATTTAAGCAAAGGTATAGTTTAGAAGTTGGCAGCTGGAGGTACGTTACCCATGAATGCATATTAAATGCATTAAAATATCAGGAAAATGCGAGCGCATAAATGGATTAAATAAATTTAAGCAAGGGCATAGTTTATAAAATTGGCGGATAGACGTACGTAATGGATGGATACAAATTAAATGCATTCAATGGCATCTAGCTCGAGGTGAAGGCGCTGGAATGGCTTGGTGGCCACGCGTGTCCATGGTACTTTGATCATTTAATATAGAGTTAAGCTACTTGTTATGCATCTCTATTACTTTGCGTCTGTTGTTTTTGTGTTCTGTAAGTGTGTGTTCTGAGGAAGAGCTTGTAGTGACTGAGCAGGAGATGTTATAGTTGTGTCCGCACTCAAAATTACATTTTGAGGTGATAATTTCATAGTGCTCTCTATTGTGTGGCCGGTGCTAAAAGTGATTTTGTAGTTGTAGAGTTAAACACTAGTCACAGAGACAAATTGCTTGAGGTCAAAAGAGGTAACTTTTCATTGTTTTTGTCTATTTGATACAAGAAATGCAAGTAGGGTTTCATAGTGCTTTAAGGAATTTGTATACTTTGATTATAAATTCGTATTTTAAACTACTTTAGCATTATCTATTTGAATTTTTGTTGAAATGCTAAGGGTTTCATCTGCGTTTGATAGGAATTATGTAGAAACCCTCTTGTCCATTTTACTTCATGCATGTGAGCCCTATAAAGTTTGAATTTTTTGTTATTACTACAAAGCGGTCCCATAAAGAGGGCTTTGGAACCAAAATTATGTCAACGTGAGCGATAGTGAGGCCTTTGGAAGAATGAGTCGACAGTGTGTTGCTTTGAGCTTTTTTGTTGTCTACAAAGCATAAAGGATAGAGGGATTTTGTTAAAAGTCGTGGTTATTGTCCTCATAGGCATAAATGCAAACAATGGGAGCATACAGAAAACAGGTGAGCTGTTTGACAAAATCGTGGAAGAAAAACTATTATATATGATTAGTTGTTTTTAAATTGATGCATTTGTAGAAGAAAAAATATCTGCGTTTGATAGGAATTATGTAGAAACCCTCTTGTCCATTTTACTTCATGCATGCGAGCCCTCTAAAGCTTGGATAGTCGACAGTGTGTTGCTTTGAGCTTTTTGGTTGTCATCAAAGCATAAAGGATAGAGGGATTTTGTTAAAAGTCGTGGTTATAGTCCTCGTAGGCATAAATGCAAACAAACGAAGCATACAGAAAATAGGAGAACTATTTCACAAAACTCGTGAAAGAAAAACTATTATATATGATTAGTTGTATATATATTCATGCATATGTAGATGAAAAATGGGAAACTAATACAACAGTAGGTAGTTATAACACCCAAAAAGAATCAAACCTGGAACAAGAGCAACATCCAAAAAATTGTGTTTTAAAGTACCTAATGCACTAGAGAATTTACCATGGCAGAATACAAATTTTCATTTGCACAGAGATAGAGAAAAGAATGCAGTATAAACCTATTTTGTGCCAGGAAGCATTTAAATTCTGTCAGATGTCATGGTTACTGTTCTCATAGGTAGACATGTAAAATACGAAAGCATTTAAAAGGCAAGTGAACTAATTTACAAAAGTTCTTAGGAAAATGGGCTTCTGGGGAATGCAATGAGTATTAAATCTGGACACCTTGATATTCACATGTTAACTTTGGCATTTTTATGGAGTTGGTAGCTCTCATTTACTCTTCTGTTATCGGATATCTAATTAATTAGGTGGCTGTTAATTAGTCTTTAAATACATAATAATAAAAAGAAAGAAATAATTATAAATATCCTTATGGACATTTTAATTATGGGTTGTGATATGTAGTTGCATGTAGATGGAGTAAGCACTCAAAAGTCACAATAAATGTAGCGTGGCAGCTAATAGGCCCATGTGACATTTCAGACATGTTAAAGTAGTGAATTCCATTATTGTCATTTATCCTTGTATCATTAGATAACTAATTAATTAGGTAACTGTTAATTAGTCTTTGAATACATAGTAATTAAGAGAAAGAAAAAATTACAATTATCCTTGTGTACATTTGAACTATCAAACAAAGGCAATTAACAAACTAGCACTAGAAAACCATGTGCGTGTTAACGTGTTGGATAACATGTATTTGTGCATAGGTGTATATGGATGCTATGAGTTGTGATTCCTACCATTATGTGGCGCTTACTATTACTTGTACAACCAAGCCACATGCAAGTAGAATTCATAATTCATCGCATCCAGATACACTCAAGGACAAATACAAATCAAGGTTGTTGGCATCTTGCTAAGAAAGATGATGATATACATCCAATTAGTGTATGTCACAACATCTTATTGAATGAAGATCATCTGGATAGAGAGGTTACAAATGAGAATCCTTATTGGTGTGTGTCTGATGCTCTTTTTGGAGACTTGTCTAGAAAATTGCATGCTAATACTATTAGAGAACAGGTGGAATCAGATTTATTGATTCACTATGATTGATGAGTCAAACGTGTACAAGGATACTTAAATAATTAGGCAGCTGCTAAGTAGTCTTTAAGTACATAATAATTAAAACAAAGAAATAATTACAATTATCCTTGTGTGCATTTGAACTTTTGATCAAAGGCAGTTAACAAACTAGCACTAGAAAACCATGTGTGTGTTAATATGTTGGATAACATGTACTTGTGCATAGGTGTATATGGATGCTATGAATTGTGATTTATGTTTGCATGTAGCTGGTTTAAACATTTGATAATTAGTGCTGGATAATGGAATGAAATGAACTTGGGCAAATGGAAATAGAATGATCCCATGAAATTGAAACATCAATGTTTACATGGCTTTAACATGATAGCAGATTTGCGTCCATGAGACTTGTTTAAATCTCAAATGTCATGTTGTATGTGGCATATTAGCTAATTGGCTTAACATGATAGCTTCCAAACAAGTTAATTCAGCAATCAATTAAGCTAATTGGCTGATGAATTAATTGTGTTGAGTGGTTAGTCATAGTTAATTATTAGTCATCTTTATCCTCGAAATCAGTTAAATCAATCTTGCCTATTCACATTCATAGATACACAATCTTTCTGACCATTTTGCCTATTTTTAATAAAATAGGAGCTTTAGAACAGGATATGTACATTCATCTAAGCATGATAAGTCATGGATTTGTGATAGATAGTATGGTTTGAAATGTTGTCATGAATATGCATACAAAATATGGAAGCACAAGAAAAAACATGTAAACTGTTTGGCAGAATTCCTCAAAGAAATGTTGGATCTTAGTGTGTAATGATTGCAAGTTATGTAGAGAATTATTTGTCAAAAAAGATTTTTGCAAAATTTCAAGCAATTTACCTAAAAAGTTGATCAAGTTAACTGTTAATCAAGTTACTTGACCAATCAATGAAACTAGTTCATTGATAGATCTGTTTTCTTGAATAGTTAATTATAGTTAATTATAAATCATCTTTATTCACCAAATCAATTAAACCAATCATGGCCATTCATATGAAAAAAAAAAGAATTCCTTGAAAAAGCTTTATAGACATGGAAGCAAATGCAATTGCTAGATGCAAACCAACATTGGAAAACCTTTGTCAACATCTTCCTTTGTGTTTCTTGTGCTACAAATATTCAACAAGCTATAGCTGTCCATATTAATTGTATTCCTTTGTCTATGTTCAAGCTATCTGTTTATTCTATTGCTTTTGCTATTATTTTATAAAAGTTCAAATGTCATAGTATATGTGGCGTATCAGCTAATAAGTCCATCTCACATTTCGCTCATGACAATTTAGTTTGTCTCATCTGTCTTCGATACATTAATCAAAGTCAATTAACAAATAAGTCAATCTTACACTTGACTCATGCAAATTAAGCCAACTCTATATTTTAGTCATTAATGAAATTAACTAACCAGTCTAACAAGATAGCTTTCAAACAAGTTAGGTCAGTGAACAATCAAGTTGTTTGACTGATGAGCCAATTGAGTTGAATAGTTAATCATAGTAATAGCAAAAAAATCCTTGCTAGATGATGTCATAGTTGAATTTGGTTTTCTGTGCCTGTTTGCACTTTTGCTATAGCTTGAAGCAATGGTGCTTTATGGTTCAAGTATTAAGTGTAATTGCAAACCTTTCTTGATTTAAATTGATTGATTAAAATCTGTTTGGAAACCATAGTTACAATGTTTCTTTAGGCTCGATGCAAAACAGCAATATAGTTAAAATGCATAGCAAAAGCCTTTAGAGAACCATGCACACACTTGTACATTTGGAATTCAAGGACCTATGATAAATAGTCTCGCAGGTTAATCTGTTTTCAATTAATACTTGTTTCTATTGAATCTAAAAAAATACTTACTGGTTTTTTCGGTGTTTTGACTATTAGTATCCATTATACTATCACTGTCATCCATTGCAATTATAGTTTTGGGAGTTGTTTGCACATATGTGTTTTGATGCATTGTGAAACCCAACTTGTGTTTCTGGGATAAAATGAAGCAAAATAAATAAAAGTAGCAATTTGTTACCTTGAGTAACTTGTCCCTTGGTGTTCATTCAATGAGCATAGGAGCTTTTGCTCTGTCACTGTAAACGTCTCCTTTGTATTGATTAAAGCTGTCAGTTCTCAAATCTATGCCTTTTCTTAAATTTAGTTGTATATGGGGTAACATTGTTTTCAAACACATGACTGATAATAACACATATATTTGAAAACTTTGAATCAAAAAAACACAAATCACTAAAAAAACAATGTTTCTCTCTTTGTCTTGTATTGCTACAGATAGAGCTTCTTTTCAATCATCATATGTATACCCCACATAGTCCTAGACTAACTGTATTAACTTAGAGAGTCTTGAAAAATTGCCACAACAGCTCACTATTTTCAACTTTGCATAAGCCTGCACTGTACTCCACACTATATTATTGTTGTCCACCTTTCTACCATCAAAACTTGGCTACATATGGCAAATGACTAAAAATACACATTCTTTTGTTGGATTGCTTATCATGTTCTGCCACCTTAATAAGATCAGGTGCAGCCATAATGTATTAAAAATGAATTTATAAGTGTGCAATGCAATCAAGCCGCTATTTTGCAAGTTATAGCGAAACAAACTATATGATTGTACCACAAATGGAGATTCTTAGTCGAAACAAGAGGGAATAAAAACATAAGATGCAATTGTTAACCAGGTCCTTCATTACTGCCTTGCTATTGGTAGATATCACAAAAAAAGTACAAACCTATTTGTAAGATGACAATGAATTTAAGGCACTTGAAATAAGTTTGTCTCTATAATATTGCCCACACTTGTTTAGTCCCAGTAGGTATGTATTGGCTTATAGGTAGATATAACAGTTGAAAATGCTATCATAGACATATATACACAATGTGGAAATTTATATTGGAAAATTAGCATTTATCTATTTCCCTATTCGTCTGAGTAGCTTTATAAATCATTTTTGTTTTCAAAATTTGGGAAAATGCGAATGCATAGATTGATTAAATAAATTTAAGCAAAGGCCTAGTTTGAAAAACTGGTGGCTAGAGGTGTGTAATCCATGAATGCAGATTAAATGCATTAAAATATCAGGAAAATGCGAGCGCATAAATTGATTAAATAAATATAAGCAAAGGCATAGTTTATAAAACTGGCGAGTAGACGTATGTACTACATGAATACAAATTAAATGCATTAAATGGCATCTGGCTCGAGGTGAATGTGCTAGAATGGCTTGGTGGACACGCGTGGCCAGGATACTTTGGTCATTTAATATAGAGTTAAGCCACTTGTTATGCATCTCTATTACTTTGTGTGTATTGTTTTTGTGTTCTGTAAGTGCATGTTCTGAGGAAGAGTTTGTAGCCAATGAGCAGGAGATGTTATAGTTATAGAGTCTAGAACCAGAAACGGGTTACTAAGGTGATAATTTGGTATTTTCCACAGTTTGTTATTTTAAGTGCATAATGAAGTTGTGTTTCATAGTGCTTTAGTTGGACTATCACTATCACTTTGTGCCTGATGTGTTGGTGCATGTATGTATGTATGCATGTCTCTATGTACATATGCATTTATCTATGTGTATATCTATGTAAACATTTGTAGATGCATACATGCATGTATGCATATGTCTCTGGATATATCTATGCATGTGTGTATTTATGCATATATGTGTGTGTGTATAGTTGCATCTATGTGTATATGCATGCATGCATATATGTTTATGTCCATACATGCATTTATGTGTGCCTACATGGATGTAGCTGTACATATATATGCATATGTATGTGTATATGTGCGTGTCTATATGTCTTCTCTAGGAGAGAGTTTACAGTGACAGGGCAAAGGTTGTCATGGTTCCAAAAAAGGACACTTGTAGACAAGTTACTTCAGGTAATAAATAGTTATTTACATTAGTTTTCTTTTATTTAAGAGTCCATAGGTAGATTGGGTTTCACAGTGGTCAACCTATGCTAATTTTCATAGACTAGTTCCTCAAATGAACAATTGTCTTTTCTCCTATGTATAATATGCAAGCTCAACGATAACTTGGTGCTTATGAGTCCTCTAAAGATTACATATCTTTAATTACTGTATCACTGTTCCATAGTGCAAACTTTAGAGCCACTGTACCGTTAGCATGTGCCATAATGGGACCTTCTGAACAATATGTGGACAATGTGTTGAGAAGGCTTTGCAGGCTGTCAGGTAAATGCAGTTTATAGATATAGGCCCAAAGTCCACAATTCCTTTCAGCTTTCTCCATATCATTAAAGCATAAAGGAAAGAGGATTTTTGCAAACTTCTAATCTATGTACTTTTACATGATAATTCACATTATTAATTAATTAATTAAATTATCTTAATTAATTAATCTTCTTTCCCCTTCTATCATTTGATATCTAATTAATTAGGTAACTGTTAAATAGTATTTACATACATAGTAATAAAAAGAATGAAATAATTATAACTATTCTTGTCCACATTTGACCAATTAGGATTCTCATTTGTAACGTCTCTATCCAAATCATCTTTGTTGAATAAGATGTTGTGGAATACATTAATTGGATGTATGTCATCATCTTTCTTATCAGGATGCGAGCAACCTTGGTTTGTATTTCTCCTTGAGTGTATCTAAATGCCAGGAGTTATGAATTGTACTTGCATGTGGCTTCATTGCATAATTAATAATAAGTGCTACATAATGGTACAAAATAAACTTATGCAAATGGAAATGAAATGACCTCATTTAGTTAGAAAATCAAAATTTATCTGGCTTTGACTATTAAGTGATAGCTGGTCTAGCATTAAACAGTAGCTACAAATTGTTTTTATCAGAACTTAACAGCAGTAGCATAGGTCTTGTGTTGTTTTTTTCACTTACTATTGACAGGTTGCCATGGCCAATTTACACTTCTTCAGACACTTAAGCAAATATGGCATCTATTCCATTGACTACTCTTAAAGAGCTCATGCCACCATTGGAATAACATAATTACACTAATGCAAAAAAAAATCTATATTATAGGGTACAGAAATAACAATAAGTATTTTAAAATTATAAAATGCAATTTGCATTATAAGAAACAAAAGTTCTTACTTAGGTTCTTTCTTGTCGAAATGAATCTACATGAGAATTCTATTTTTTATTTATTAATAACATAGTATATGTCACTCACTGTACTCATTTCTCTAAATTGTCCTTCTAACAGGGATCAGTCCTTTCAACTGTATTTAAACAATCATGCACAAACTGTAATATGAGGTTAGCATAGTAACCTTCTCCTTTTTTTTCTTGAAAAAAACAATGCAGAGTTTTGCAAATATGCGCTTCTAGGAACATTTCCCATGGTTGTAGATGAAATAGTATATGTTTTTACAGTTTGCTCACTTCTGAATTTTGTCATTGTACTAGGAAAAATTACTTGTGCCTATAATAACAGCTAGAATTTGTACGTTGCTGCAAGTATACTTGATCATTCAATAGCAAATTGCAAGGTCAGCTCTCTAAATTGTCTTTCTGCTTTTCTTGAAATGCAATTGAAATTCTTCAATATAATGACTGCATAAAGTTCTTTACCATGTTTTCATTTTGTCATCTTGTATTCCTCATTTCTTTGAACACAAATGATTTAAAAGGCTCCTTTTACATATAGGAATAGGAAAATGCATTTTCCACAATTGCAATAGTAATTTGTCTTCACAAAATAGAACAAGTTTTGCTTATGTGTTAACTAGTTATACTTCCTCTATACAATATCCATAGAATAGAATGAACTGCTAGAATGCAATTTTTAGACCCTTTTTACATTTTCAAATAGCCCATAAAGTCATAAGTCTTTGTTTTATGTCAACTGGCTTTTACCTATATGCATTTAAGGCAACTTTGTTCATAAGACTACTTATATTTGTGGCAAGTTGCTATACACTGTGCAAGTGAATGTGTGTTTAATATTTCTGTATTGCAAACAAAGAGCACAAAGTTAATTTCAAAAGCTGACATGGCTCATGAGTACAATGACTAATGTACTACGTTACTCATAGACATGACACAATATTTTTCCATGGTCTTGTTTACATGCAAAATGACATTAACCACAATTTTTTTTTGCTCACATTTCCAATTTCACTATGTGCTATAAACCTCTACAGTAAGAGAAAATTGACAAAAGAAACTATTTATTGCCTCAAGTAACTCATTTCTGGTTCTGGACACTGTAACTATAACAAAGTTTACTCAGTCACTTTAAACTCTTCTAGAACAAAGACTTGTAGAATAGAAAAACAATTTCCACAAAGTAATAGTCATCCTTAACAAGTGACTTAAGCTTATAACAAATGAACAAAGCAGCCTAGCTATACATGTCCACCAAGCCATTCCAACAATTTCTCATGCAGCCACATGCAATTTAATGCATTTACTTTGCATTTATGCACTGTGTGCCTACATCTGTGAGTTTTAAGCTCTTTTTTTAATTATTTAATCGATCTATGCCTTCACTTTTGCTCAATGGATCTATGCCTTTGCATTTTCCCCAAATTTTTAAAACTCAAATGATTTTAAAAGCTATTGCAATAAATAAAAAAACCCATAGATTTTCTTTGATCAATCAATGCCTTTGCATTTCCCTAATTTTTAAAAAAATAGAAATGATTTATGAAACTATTCGCTACATGCCACTTAATTCATGTTTATGTGAATAGCTTTTAAAATCATTTGCTCTTTGAGAAAATCAATCACTTAGAAATACATAGAAACAAAGGAATCCAATTACACGAAACATTTGAAGACCATAGCCTCAAATTGACAATGTGAGCAAAAAAGATTCTTATCCACCATTTCTTGCATGTAAACAAAGCTACCTGAAAATATTGTTTTCTGTTTGTGGCATTGAAAGTATACATCATGCATTGTACTCATTTATCCAATTTTTCAATGTAACGGGAATAAGTACATACAATCCTGGTGGGGGACAGTGGATGACAATGTCAGGTTGAAGAATTAATACTATTTTCTCCTTGTGCTTCTAAAAAATTGTTAATTGTATAATATGTCACATATGCTTTTGCTACTACTCAAGATCCATTTTCCAACATATATAGAGATTATTATCTTCCAAGATGCTCGACAACATGATTAATACTATAGAATGCTATTGAGTAAAGGCACATAGGCAACATAGGATAAAACTATAGATTTTGTAATCTAGATGATAGCATTTGATACTATTCATACATAACATCTACTACTCTCAGACACATTAGGATACGAAAGAAACAAAGAAAATGATAGACATTAACACCTATGAATTGACAAAGCACCCCCAAATATCAAACATTGACTACGCGCTTAAGAGCGAGGGGCTTTACAGATTAAGTACTTTTGCATACAACGTTGGTGATTGTTTGTTTGACTCATTACAGCTACTGCTTAACAATCGCTACACATCAATTCAACTACGAAACGAAGCTATAGATTTCTTCTTGAGTTTCTTTCAAAACAAGGACAAAGAAACAATAAAATCATACAACTATGAACTAGATCCTGATACTCTATATACATTGCACAAAGTACATGATCCGCAAACATATTTCTGCAAAATGCGATTATCTACAAAGCCATAGGAAAATTACACTGAAAGTGGATTGTGGGGTGACTTATTTTGCATTCACTGGATATCCAAATGGTTGAATATACAAATATTCCTTTGGTCAAGAACAACAGCAAGAAGGTACTTATAGTTCAATACTTCTGACTACACAAAATCAGTCTCTATACTATTTCATGACATGAATTCTTTAAGTGGACACTTCGAACCATTGTTAAACATTGAAACACAAAACATAATTTCAAAACAGCCCATAGGTTCTCATGAAATTAAAAAATTGTGGACAAAGTATCCTTGGATATCAAACATTGACAATTCCCTTAGGGCTGAAGGCCTTTGTAGATTAAGCACATTTGCATACAATGTTGGTGATTGTTTGTTTGACTCGTTTCAAGTTCTACTTAACAATCAGTACACCTCAACCCAATTAAAAAATGGAGCTATAGATCATTTCCTAACTTGTCTTCAAAATAAGGACAAAGAAGCAATTAAATCATATAACACTGAACTAAATCCTAATACTTTATATACATTGCACAAAGTACATGACCAAGAAACATACTTCCGCAGAATGCAATTTTTTGCAAGACCATGCACAGACCATAGTGAATGTGGATTGTGGGGTGACTTGTTTTGCATTCACTGGATATCCAAATGGTTGAAAATACAAATAAGCCTCTGGTCATTAACAACATCAAGAAAGTACTTAGATTTCAATGATTCTGGATATACAGAATCAATTTCTATATTGTTCCATGATACAAACCCTTTGGCTGGACATTTTGAGCCACTTGTAAGAATCGAATCCCAAAATTTAACTCACCAATGCTCAAGAAGCTTACTCCAACTTAAAAATTTGATCAAAAGTCGTCCACAATACAAAATTACTTACTTGGACAAGACACATGCTTTGCCAAAAATCAAGAAGAATTTGATACCATTTGCCACAACAAACAATTTTAAACATAAATCAACAATAAGACTTAATCACCTGAAGAACTTGATTAGAAAAGAAAAACAAAAAGAAAATATACCTACCAGTCCAAAGAAAACAAAAACATTGTCACCAATAGAAATTTATAAAACAACAATACAAGATACACCAAAATACCCATGTGCAATTTTCCAAGTGCTCTGTTTCCACAAGGACATCAGGACATTCAAAGAAAAACAAAAAGAACTATACTGTAAGCTACTACAATCAGATTCCTTACCATTCACAGATTTCATATGCCATGTATGCTACTTTGCATTAAAACAGTCCACTATTCCAAAGTATGCTACCCCACAAAAAATAAGAACTAATAGACCATTGTGCTATGTGCAAAATTTAACTCAGCTAGAAGAACGACTTGTCTCACTTAGAATTGCATTTGCACAAATTTGGGAACTAGGGTTCAAAAGGTCTCAAATAGGCCTAACAGGTTCTATTATAAATGTTCCTGTTGACATGAACATTGTACAAAGAGCATTACCACAATCAATTAACAACACACAAACAATTGTTGTTTCATTGAAAAGGTGCCTACAATACAAAAATGCATTTCAAAAAGGCATGGTGCGCCCAAATGTCATCATGCAAGCTTTGACTCAATTAACAAGGACACCACTATACAAAATGCACAAAGTCCACATAAACCAAGATTGGCAATAAGTTCTCCAATGCACTCTAGAAAATGATGACAATAGTGCACAAAATACAAGTGAAACAGAATCAGATAGTGAAATGGAAAATGAAAACCCATCAGAAACATTGATACATGGATTTACTGAGTCTAGAAGTATCCATAACATGGAAGACAAGATTATTGAAATTGCACCTGCAGAGGACAAGTATCCAATTGGAATATTTAAGGACATGTATGCTGAAGAAATGAATTTCCCAACTTTATTCTTTGGCAAACCATGTGATAATGACATTGTAAAAAACTTTACATATCAGAAAATAATACGTTTGGAGCTCTTACAGTCACAAAGACAATTTGCATATCATACAACAAACATTTTTTTCAAAGCTATTAAGGTACTAATACAACAAGTACTGTCTACAATGACAATAAGAATCTGAAAAGGCCAGTTAAAAGGGTGAAAGCTATTTGCAAAAGACATTAAACACAAACCAAATCTAGAAAAAATTCTTAAATCAGATATTGGATATGTTGATTTCAAAAGAATAAGAATCTCTCCAGACTATTCACAACAACTTAAGAAAAATGTATTTGCTATGATTCGACAACTAGGACCACCGACATTTTTCATCACTTTCTCTAGTGCTGAGCAAAATTGGGATCCACTAATTCAAACATTACAAGAGCTGCACAATCTACACCAATCAGCACAAAACCGTCAAGAATCTAATGGCCCACCACACATTGACAAATTTGAACTAATCAAGAAAGACCCTATCACTTGTGCACGTTACTATAAACATAGAATAAATGCAATAAAAAAATTGATACTTATAGATGACTCTTTCTTTGGAAATGTCATTGATTACTTCTCAGTCACTGAGTTCCAAAATTGAGGAAATGAACATGATCATTTCCTCATATGGGTTAAAAATGCACCAATCTACACAGAAGATAACAATGCGGACATCATAGCTTTTGTTGATAAGTATATTACTTGCGACACCAAAAATTTGGAACCTGCTTTAGCAATGCTACACAAACATCATCATACAAAGAAATGCAAGAGATCAAGAAAATGACTTTGTAGATACAATTTTCCTTTTCCACCAATGCAAAAGTCAACTATACTTTTACCAATACTCCAAAAGACTGAAGCGATAACTGCAAATGCCACTGACATCTTTGCAAAACTCCAAAAAGAAAACTATGACGAAACATTCACTTTTCAAATGTTCTTGAAAGAAATAAACTTAACTGACAATGAATACATTGAAGCTTTGAGCTCAACATTAAACAGGCCCACGCTTTTTTTACAAAGAAAACCATCACAAATATGGAACAATAGTTTTTCAAGGAAAATTCTAGATCTTTGGAAGGCTAATACAGATGCACAGTTTGTCCTCAATGCATATGCTGCTGCAATGTATTGTAGCTCATATATTGCAAAAGTAGACAAGTCAATGACATATGCATTCAAAAGAATACGTACAGACCACAAGCAAGACAATATTGATGCAATACGAATGGTGAGTAAACTTGGAAATGCCATGCTTAACTTGCAACAAATGTCATCACAACAAGCTGCACATATTGTTTTGTCACTGCCATTAAACTACAGTTCAAGAAAATGTATATTCATTGATACACGATCTGACAATGATCGCACATTTATACTAAAATCTGTTAAACAATTGAGCAATGAGCCAGACGAATCAGAAAACGTTCTTGCAAAATCTATTATAGACTACTATTTAAAACGTCCTGAAACAATGGTGGACATATGTCTTGCAGAATTTGTTTCAAGATACAACAAATACGGTGCTACAATTGAACCAAAGGCCAAACCAAATGTGGTACGGTTTATCAATTTCAACAAACACTTTGATATAGAGAATCATTGTAGAGAGCAATTGGTTCTCTATGTTCCATTTACCATTAATGAGCATACACTCAAACAAAACTTTGACTCTTGGGAACATGCATACATGTACCATGGACAAACCATTCAAACAAATAGTGCAAAGTTCATCCACAACACAAACTCCGCGTGGGGTGACATTGAAAAAGCTATAAATGATCTTCAATCTATTCAAGATGAAAAGCTCATTGACCTAGTAGTGCAAGCAAAGCTTCGCCAAAAAGAACTATATGACATACAAACAGACCTTCCAAACATAGGTCGTTCTAACCCAAATACCATGCATTCCAATGGATTTGAAATTGGAAAGCACCCATAGATTATAGATAACAATGAATACTACAAGTTAAGATGAATGTTAAATAAGGAACAACAAGCAATTGTTAAAGATGTTCTCATAAAAAAGATGAAAAATCCACAAAAGCCATTGCACTTGTTTTTGACTGGGGGAGCTGGAACAGGAAAGACTTTTACAACAAAGGCCATCTACCAAGCTCTCATTCGCATGTATAGCAATTCTGTTGACAATAATCCAGACAAACCCAAGGGCTTATTAACTGCATATACAGGTAAAGCAGCATATAACATAGGGGGATTCACATTACATTCAACATTTCACATACCTTTTAACACATCAGAATTCCTGCCACTAAACACTGAAGTGCTTGACACTATGTCAAAGCACTATGATCAATTGCGCATTCTTCTTATAGATGAGATATCATTAGTTGGCTCAACATTCTTACGGTATATTGATAGAAGACTTTGAGACATAATGCAAATGCCTACAACATACTTTGGAAACCTTGATACAATATTTTGTGGTGACCTTTACCAGGCACAACCTGTCCTTGACTCTGTGGTTTTTGAAAATAGGCCTACTCCAATTGAATTAATGCCTTATAGTTTCTGGAAAGACCATATAAAGTGCTATTCATTGGTGACTACCATGAGACAAAAAGATGAAATATTTATTTCAATCCTTAATAGACTACGAATAGGCATTCAGACAACTCATGACATAGACTATCTTAACAAAATTTTCTTTCGTCCTGTACCATTTGATCCATTGCTTCCACACCTTTTCTATAGGAGAATTGATGTTCAAGCACATAACAACAAAATGCTATCAATCATTCCAACCCAAATGATAGTGCTAGATGCAATAGATGAACTTGAGGAGGACCTTAATGCAATATGAGTATACAGTCACACAATGACACTTCCATCACAAATATGCTTAAAACCAAACATTCTTGTTGAACTCTATGCAGGCAACTACAATGTTCAAGATGGCCTCGTCAACGGTTCAGATGGAATTTTTAAAGCATATACAGCACAAAACAATATTGATATTGTCTGGATTAAATTTAATGACCCATCAATCGGACATCATCAATGCACAAAACTAGCACAATGCTATTCTACTATCATTGACAAAGACTGGGTGCCTATACAATGCATTGCTAGGCCAATCCAGAAAATAACAACAAACAAGCAAATTACAATTAGAAAACAATTCCCAATACAAGTAGCATGTGCACAAACCATACATCAATCCCAAGGATTAACAATGGAGGCCTTGGCTTTTGATCCCACAGGCATTAGACAACATGGGCTAACCTATACAACTCTATCATGAACAAAATCAATAGAATCATTATTTTTGTTACAACCTTTAACTACACAAAACTTTAAAGTTAAAAACAAAATACAACTAGAAATGTCTCGTCTCCAGACATGTGCACAATGGCAATTTGATAACCAAAGCACATGTTCAGAAAACAAATCACATTTGCTCCTATGTACATTGAACACTCGTAGCTTGAAAGCACATGCAGAAGACATTGTCAATGACTATAGCATAATGCAATTGATATCTTGTGTCTCCAAGAAACACATATGCATCCCTTTGAGCTAAATATCTTGCTGCAGTATTTTGATAGCTTTTTTGTGCATAACATACATGGCATAGCAACTTTAACCAAGAAACATCTATTCCTTTCAAAATCAAAACAACATGAAACATCAAATATTGAGGCCATCACATCAACAGTAATGCTATCTAACAATGAACTCAATGTTTGTAATATTTATGCAAGACCTGCAACTGCCATAGATGAAGTAATCACAATCTTGCAAATAATTATTGCATCCACAAATTCAGAAAACATGTTGTACATTCTAGGCGATTTTAATGTGAACATGTTTTCTGAAAGCAAAAGCAAAAAAATACTTCACAGTTATATGCAGCAGAACAATATACAATTTATGTTGGACCAACAACACAGCATGGGAAAGTCAGTCATTGACCACATTTGGTCCAACACGACTACAAATATATGCTCTATCTATAAATCAGAAGCATATTGGACTGATCACAATCCAATTTTCCTAAAATTGCATATTGCCCAGCAGACAAATTCAACTTTATAGAACTTATAGCCTTATATCACTTTTATGCTTTGCAATGCCTTTTTCAATCCTATATCCATTATTTGCAGGAGATCTATGGATGAAACTAAAAGACAGTCAAAGCAAATACAAAGCACGCAAGAAGAATCAGCACAACGGTAAAGCACTCATAGTATTATTCCTTCATACTCATTTAGCCAAATCACAAATATTCAAATAACATTGTTCCAATTCTTTGCAGGACGCCAAAAGATGTATCAAAAAGACAGGCAAAACAATTGCAAATTGCACAGGAAGACCCAGCACAATGGTAAAGTGCTTGGTTTTTCATTGTACCGCCATTTGCCCAGCTTGTTAATATTAAATTAGCATTCAGTTGACATTATCCTTGTGCCTTGTAGGACAAGATTCAAGAAACCTAAGATTGTTTCAATTGAACAGCTAAATGCGAAAAGAGCTAGAGACACCTTCCAAGGTGATGTGCTTGTTGTCTACAAAGCAACATTGGACAAGGCCAACAAAACATGGGAAATGTTGCATGTTGATTTAACAGATCAGAAAGCAAAAATGACAATTACGTTAAATGTTAGTGGAAACCTTGTGTATAAACATGAGCCTAAAATAGTCTCGGGATCAGCTATCTCAATCTCATATTTCCAAGTCGCACCTAGGACAGATTATGACAGGGGTGACTGTGACTGCATTTTGATTTTAATAGACATTAGCACCATTGAAAACATCCCACGCCTCTATCAAGAGTACAAATTTATTCCAAGTACGACTATTAGCCAGCTGCTAACAACTATAAATGAGTACCTAGCTGGCACAATAGTTGCACTAGTAGTTGGTGCCAAGAAAATGGGTACCCAATTTGTAGTTGACATAAAAGATGGCCACAGTGACATAGACAGAGCACGGGTATTTCAGTCTACAAAACTTTTCCCTGTTCTTTCAGTGCCAACCTTTTCTCGTTCCACAATGGTCTCTATAACAATTTTCGTAACAAAATCTAATTCTCTCATTGAATCGCAGGTGCTATTACGGTCAACATATGAGCAACAATACTTTGCAATCGAAGACTAGTTGCATACAAATAAAACACCTACAATGCTTTTCAAGAATATTGTAAGAAAAACAGATCAAAAGAACACGTTTCACACATGTCGGTCAACATTCATTTGTAATTTGAATGACAAAAGAAGCTTGGAAAGACTCAACACCCTGCTACATTCAACTTTTAAGGTAACAACATTCATTTTTTTTTAAACTATCGCATCCAAGCCTGTATTTTTTGTTTCCTCTAACAATTTAGAACCATATTCTATAGGTTTCTGGTACTCTAAAAGCAGCAAATGCATTTTCGAATCCATTTCATGCATGTTGTCCAAATGCAAATGCAAATTCACTGGCTATGGCACACTCCAAGAAAAAACTGCTCACTGCAAACAGTGCAACCAACAAGTCAATTATACATTTTGTTTGCAACTTAAAACTATCATTACAACTTATGACAATCAAACAATTCAGTCTTCAATTGACCAGGTCACCATGCACTGTCTATTGCCCAAACTGCAAAACCTCAGCTATGAGGACTATATCAAGGACAAGTCAGCAGTGATATTCATCCTACACGACTTCAGTGCTGAAGGACATTTTAGCCTTGACCAAAACAATGTCATTGTTGAAGCCATTTGCATTGGCAAATAGAGAGGAAACATCACCAAAAGGTAAAAAAGTCATTCATATGTAATCTTTTTCTGTTGTGAACCAACACCTCAAATCACTATCCATACAAACTATGTTTCTAATATGTAGCATTTTCTTAGCTTTATAGGAAACTAGGAATACAAAAGTACAGATTTACATTGTTCATACTTTAACTTTTTCGCCTTTCAATGGTCTAAGACATTTCACTGGTTTTCACATGTTAAAGACATCTTTGGTTTTAAAATACTTTACTGCTATTATACATTTAGACACTTTTATAGTTTACTATGTTAAAGTCTTCTCGAATATGGACATCTGAAAATCTAATTTTGTTTTTGCACCTATGAAAATAGTGGTTGTCTATGTACATCTGACATATATGTTCAATAATTATTGGCCCTCGATGCATAATGCCATTCAAACTATATAGTTTAAATGTTTCTTTTTGCATTCTGTCGTTTCTAGCTTTTCCAATATTTGTTCTCTGTTTGTTATGTTTTCAAGAGTTTATGGTCACTGAGTAGAACTTGTTATGGTTGCACACTCCAGACCCAAAAACAAGTTACTTGAGGCAATAAATAGTTATTATGCATGTATTCATCTAAGCTTTTACGTATACCTGTATGCAATTGCTTATACATGTGTCCATGCATTTATGGATGTGCCACTCTAGCCTTGTAGCAATTTATTTTGTTCTATGGATATCGCATATAGGAACAGTAAGTAACTCTTTCACCGTTGACAACAATTTTTTTCATAAATGCCAAGTCGAGCTTATATGTTTCAAGCTACATATATACTCAGACTTAAAACTACTTATTTATGATCTTTATTGTTCCATTTTCCTAGACATGTTACTATTGCAATCAAATGTGTAAAGCATTCATGTCCAGAGAAATTAGAAACAGGAGTGGCAATATGTTACACAACCTTGTGTTATGCCTTTATAGCAGTTTTTTCATTGCATTTCAAGAAAAGCAGAAACTAAAATTTTATTAATATTATTTCATCTATGGCATTTAGAGCTTTTGCAATACTTATTATAGGCATAGAGTTTAGTGTTAAATAGTTGTATTGTTCATGTCATGGCTTCAACATTCTTCATGTCAAATTGCATTATGTGACAAA